>JASANE010011659.1:0-131523 GCA_030248225.1 Trileptium ribeirensis
GGAATGTTACACAGTTTGATAATCTGGCTGTAACTTTATTAAGTTGTTAATACTACCATTACATGTTCGGCCCAGGACTCATTAACCTTATCAAATTTTTCTATGGCAAGCGTATTGTTGGTACTTTTGCGCACTGTTTACTACAGGTCGTGATCTCAGGTCTATTAAGGTTAATTTATCGGTTGATATCGACTTCTCCAACTGGAAGAAATCATATTTAATTGGTAAGATTCTATTTTTGTCTCAATGATTTGCTAAGACAAACAACAAAAATGTTCAACTGGTCCAACTTTGAAATTTTCTTGTACTGATTGTTTCCTCAAGTTTGCTAAATTTGTTGGTTTTGATAAGTCGATTAGATGCTTTACAGCAACTGTCGGGGGTTCGAAAAAAATAAAAAAAAATTTTAGGATTTGTTCGCCCGTAACTACGTTCAGTGTATCGTACGATGAGGCAACAGGTCATAGGCTTAAAATGTACAGTTTAAGTACACCTTGAACGTTGTTAGTTTGTCTGCCATTTAATGTTGAAAAGCTGTTGAAAAGTTGTTAGCAAGTTCAAAAATTCTACAAGCAGGATAATTCATGAATACGGAAACATCATAAACCGATAGCTAAAATGGTGGCTTAGCCTATTTGTAGTACGTAGCGGTTGATTCATAGATGCAGTTGCCTGGGCTAAGCCCTGTTCTAATGTATCCATCTACCAACTGACAAAAATTACTCAAACCCTGTTCAACTATAGTTTTCTTACTTGCTTACACAGTTTTCGCAACTAGAAGACCGTGCGTATTCCAAAGTAGGATATAGGTTAATCCTAGCAAAGTCTAGAATGGTTAAGCGTAATTGAAGTGAGGTGGTGGATATTGTGGGACATATCATACAATTTCCATAGAACCGGTGAGGTTCAGTTTATTAATGATTGATTCTGTAACTCTTTTTACGGACTTAACTGTTGTCATATTATCCCGTTTTTTTTGTTCAATAGTTTGTAGCTTGTTACATTGGAAACGCCCACCAGTTATATGTGATCCGTAGGTATAGCATACTTTCACTTGAATAATGGTGGGTTAAGCTGTTTTGGAAAATATGAATGGTTGTATTCTGATATTTTGTCCGACACAAATGAATCAACCTTGTGCACTGTTCATTATACAAAATTTTTGATCAGTAATTCATAAAAATTAAAATTGAATAGTCCTTTTTACAGTTTGGCTTGAAATACTTATTACGAGTGAGTTTTGATGAGGGTTGTACATTTAAATTGTATAAAGGTTATAAATTACTGTGCCAAGTAAATGTTCATCTGCTAATAATCCCGTGTGATGGCTTTATTCTATATTATTATTATGTGTTTATAGTACAAAATAGGTAATAAATTAACTTTGTTTCAGGAAGCTTTTAATCGGTACGTTGCAGACCAGTAAAGCGTTGTGGTTGCCGCTTTCTTCGTTATCGAATTGTTGGTGTATTTATTTTCGTGGTAGTTGGTTGATTGAGTGTAGTGCGGGTGCGGTGTACTCAACGACGGTTATATCATTCGTTGGTATTATTCGGAATCGCAACTCGCTTGGAGTTACGAAACGTTGGAAGGCGTGGTGTTTTGGCAACGGTAAGTAAATTTAGTTTAAGCCGTTCAGGCTGGCCACTTCGAAATCCATTTGCGAATTCTATAGAAGAACTGTGTGTTTAGTTTATATTAATTATGGTCTCGAATTGGCTGGTGGCGCTATTTATCGTTACTCGCAGCGTTTTGTTACTTGAGCTGTGATACACTCCATTGAGTTGCGGGGTCTAATTTTTGGACAAAAACCGATTCACTTTTGAAAAAATGTCACCCTTCGACTCATTCTGCAATCTATGTATGTCTATAAACGTATAGATTGTGAGAACTTGCAAGTATAAATTTTGAGATGAAATTTCTAGATGCGATTCAGGAGATAGCTGAAAGTCCTCAATATGCAAGAGGAATACAAATATTGTGAACTGCGAGTTGGAACTTCACAACAAGATATTCTAAGCCTCGATATTGTCATGTTGCGAACTTATTCAGTCTAATCCCGTCTTGCCAAGTATTTGTTGGCTTGGCGTCGTAACAGATTTTTTTGGTATTATAGAGTATACTCCGTAAAATGGAAGTTTTATGTACACACGTGTCGAGTAGTATAGTAAGCGTTTTAGTCAGTATATACTGTCTAATTCATGCATAAAGAAAATCAAGGTGAAGTAGTTGCTACATATAGCAACACGTCATCTAATTATAAACCAAACCGGAAAGAAGGCGACTATTTTGCGCGGGTCTTTATCTTACGTGTTTTTATTCTTGGAAGCTGACGCATGTTTATATAATTACGTTGCTTAAACCCAAATGGTGACTGCGTTGTTGAGTTTCTGTGCACTTACAGAGTCCATATGGTTGTACTCACTTAACAAGATAGATGATTTATGCGCCGAAGGATTATTAAATCCTGTCATGTACCATTATGTAATACGGTATTATACCTATGAATTCTGGACCATGGATATGTATATAGTCTACTACTGAAATTACCCATAATTTTACGTTTTGTTGAGCGGCATGTATTTATAGCTTTAATTGTTACATATGTCATCCAGGTATTTAGCATATACTAGAATAACCTGGTGGTATTTTTATTTGAATTCGAATGCAGACATGTATTGTGTGTTTGTATATGGTAATTCTATGGACAAAAGTCCAGCTAATTGTAACACTATACCACATATAGTAGATGCACGAGTCATAACGATTTTATATATCTATATACACACAGTATGTTTTGTTAATCAACATTCAGGTAATTGGGGACTTGCTGATTTCTCACATGTTTTAAGTATTTAAATGTAACTTCACCGGTGGCTCTTCGTTTTTTTTTTATGTATATATAATATACGACATCGTTTTCTTAACATATATGATACTATACATTCAAATATAGGTCTATTTATATATCTGGCGTTTATAGAATTTACTCGCTCTTGTGAGCACCTTTGTGCTGTTTTAGCAAAGGATAATGTATGTATATGTAATTAGTACATGTGTTGTGTATGTATTTATCTGCATGTGTGAGTAAGCGTTCATATGTCTGGGTGGAAACTCCCTTTGTGCCGTTGCTGTTCACGTTTCGTATTGAGTGCTCTTGTGCAATACCGCTAAACGAAGATGTTCTGTTGTTTTTGTTATTTTAGAGAACTTATGTTATTTTCTTCAAACTGACTTAAACTAGTCTGACGAATTAGAGGGTCGTCAGTCAAAATTTGATTTGTATTGGCATTTGAATTATTCTTTTTATAAACAAGTTATTAATAGAACATATTGAAGTTGTTTTGAGTCGGATATTGATTCATACAGCGTTGGAGTATAGTTGTTCTAGTACTACATCGTTGTCGGGCGGGATAAGTCAAAACATATTGTTAATAATAACCTACTGGGCCGCTTTGGGATAAAGATATAAAATGTTACTTGAATCCAGAAATCACTTTGTGATAGCATTTGATTTGGCTGGGAGATGGGTATTTAAGCTAGCACGCGCTCCACTCGAGGCTCACTTCAGTTCTATCGTCATAGAGTTCGACAGTTGTTTCTTAGCCGCATCTCAGTTGTTCGTCAGTTTTATTCGTTAGTTATTGAGTAACAGTTTAGAGTTTTGATCGTTGGTTGGTTGTTCGCTAGTGTTTTCTTTTGTGGTTATCGTATGTCAGTCATATTGTGGTTTGGACTTTACGGTGGTATTACCAGGTTAATTCTGCTCGTTGGGGCTTTAAAGAGTTTGGACTTTAGTTAGTTTGGTTTACGGCAGAGAGGCATCCCTGCTTATCGGTTATTCACGCACGCAATATCTCGGCATTCTAGTATTCGGCGACTTTTGTGGACAGTCACGTGGCTCGTGGATATTAAAGCGGTATAAAGATTTCTTGTGAAGAAGTAAAGATAGAGACACTGCGGCATAATGATGAGTGTTAAAGAGCATGTGCTCACCTTTGCGATATTTTAACAAATATTCTTCTCTTTTGTGTTTGGGGATATTATTGATTATTCAGTTTTGGTGGATTTTCTGTTGTGGATTTTGTACGTAACTTGCTCATCATTTCAATTGGAGTTGTATCGTTTTGAACCACAGTATACTTATACAGTTATTATTGTATTACGCCGCGCATACTTCTTTTGCTGAGAATTAAGATTCGAATTATTTGTGTATACACGTATAGACAGTGATAGTATTATAGTTTATAGGCTAGGCTCAGAGTTTAATTCGAGTGTTTTGGGGCAGTCGTTTGACTTAAGTGGTACATTGAATCAAAGTATCAGAGTTCATCTTTTTCGTAACGACAGTCGGACATTCCCAAAAGTCTAGAGTGCTGAAATTCTCTATAAAAACGTTCGTTCGATAGTTCTTCGTTACATGCATATATAACTCACCAGATATGCTTTTCCTCGTGGTGTATATACAGGTGATAGTTGGTGAGACATTCGTTAAGAAAGAGCAAAGCCGTTTTTCGGCAAACATATTGTGATTGAATGATTGGTTGATTGATAAATGTGACACGTCCATCATTGGTGCCTGAAATACAGCATCAGCGGCAGCAGCAGTCAGAGACAGCATCACATCGGTGGTAGCCATCCCGATGAGTGCAGCAGACGTATAAAACTGTGAATAGAAGTAGCTGTGACCACCTGACACGGAAATCTTTTCCAACATGCAACTGTTCGATATGCAAAGCTGTACCGTGCAGAGTCAAGAGGCGGAGTCACCTTGACACGTAATTTGTATGGATGCGCTTGCCGCGTACGTTCGGAAGTAACAATTTCGAAGAATCGTGAGAGTGAAATGTCGACCAAGCCAGGTGCCATTTTGTATATTGCGATCATATCTGCTCGTAGCCGACGAGTTTCAAGCAATTGTAAGCGTAGTGCAACAAGTCGTTCTTCGTAGCTCAAATGTCTAACATCCGGTATCATTTTTGTGGCGCGACGCTGCACATCTTCGATCAGATGAATATCACGCCGATAATGCGGACACCAGGCACAGCTGGCGTACTCAAGGCGATATAGTTATTTTATATATATATATAAAATAACTATTTTCAAGCGTCAGAATATAAAAGGACTGGAGGCGTCGTCATCTTAACTTTCAAGGTATCATGCTCTTTTTGAGTTTCCGCCGTTCATAATTGATAAACTTCAGCGTCCTTGCTCGATTGTTGGTGATATCGTACAACAGGGCAGCTGTCGTTCCATGATCATGCACAAACTGTCTATAATATACCCTTAATCCAAGGAAGCTTCTGAGTTACGTAACCGTTTTTGGTTTTGAATTTTATCGCCAATACTTTCTGATTAAGCCACTCAAGCACAATTGTGATTGGCTCTTCAGTTATTTCTAACAAGGTTTAGGCTATTTGTTCTTTATTATGCCTCTTGTGAGGTCGATACAATTTTCCCGGTTAGCTGACACTGCACGATTATTTGATTACCTGGTCCCACGCCTTGGATTTACTCGGTCCTACGCCTTGGATTTACTCTAATACGAGTTTTTTATTTAAATCAGTAACCCTCGATTGATTGGAGTACTGGATTAAATTTAAGTGATACCGGTTTAATTTTAGGTTAGCTATTACTTTACTAGAGCCTCTTATGACGTTTGTACAGACGCCCCCGGTAGGCTGACACCCGTACGATTATTTAATCACCTTAACCTAGGTCTTAGAATTACGATAATATTTGCCTTTATATTAATGTAGCCGCCTCCAGCTAGCTGACAGACTACTCTATTATGAAAACTGGCTAGTAACGGTCGACTACTATTCCAGTTATTCTCTCAATCCTCCGGCCCCCAGTTGGTTGGCACAACAGGTGGTTCTGAAAGAAGGATCGCTCGATAGGGTTGTCCGAATCCGCACCGGGTTTACACACGAAGTTAACCCCACCTGCTAATGCTCACCCTCTAAATTCCTTACTCTACACTGGACCGATGTTTTAACTATTACTGTTGGGGATGGTGCCTTTTTCACCACCAAAATTTTCTTCTTTTCAATAAAGACCGCCCCCGCACCGCCCTGGCATTCCCTGTCGCCCTGGCGTGGTAAAAGCTGCGTAATATAACGTGTATATCAGGGAGTAACCGGAATTCCGGTTCCGGTTCCGGCGAAAATCGTGTTCCGGTTCCGGTTCCGGCAAAGGGCAAAAACCATACCGGAACCGGAATTCCGGTTTAAAAATTTTGTTTGAAATTTTCCACATTTTTGCTTCATCCCTGATCCAAAAATATGTAATATATATTATACAATGATCAAGCTCCAATACAACCAAGCAAAAGAAAAGATTAACTAAGCAATTTGCCGTGTGAAACGTAAGTAGGACACATAATTTCAGTAGAAATTTTTCATAATAACCTGCAATAGTTTGTTAACAGATCAAAACCAAGTCGATGCTTGTAGTAACTATTTTACACATTCAGAAGTCTCCGGATTACGTTCGAATTAAACCAGTCCAACTGGGTAACAGAGTATGGCTTACATAGAAGTACTTAGCCTATGCTTGGCTAATATAAATTGCGCCAAGCGCCAGCCAGTGCGCTTGTAAACTTTGTAAATCAGGCGAAATTAAAGTGAAGTAACGTTATCTACAACGCAGCCAAACACTGCTTTCTTTGCAATGAACTGGATTTATTGAAACTGTGCGAGCAGTATAACAGTTTTGTCTCATTTATAGCATTATGACTAGAAAGTTATCATCATTATCATCTAACTGACGGGCACTGTTTGTCCAACGCTAAACAGTGTCTCTTACCACTGATCAGAAAATTATTTTTTATCTATTAATTTTTCCTGAATCATATAAACCAATAATTTCAAGTTTCCTACAGAAAAACATCTAACAAACGTATGTGTAGTAAAGGGAGGCGATTAGGGACAGAGCGAAATTGTTTATTCTTCGCTCTATGCGTTGTGAGCACATTCAATTTGACGCAGTATACGCAAGGGTGTCCAATAAAACGACATATTGATCGATAAATAAACATTATTAGCTTCCTCAGTCTCTTTAAAGTTTCAGAACGGCAATAATGTCATGGCAATATATTAAGTTTAATGTAAAAGTTATTTTTAATTCATTTTAAGTCGACTATACCTTAATTTCTTCCTTCATATCTTTTACTATATATAAATTTCGAAGACCAGGTTCCGGTTCCGGTTCCGGTTCCGGATCCGGTTTAAATGGACGGTTCCGGTTGCTGGTTCCGGTTCCGGTAAATTTCGGTTCCGGTTATTCCCTGGTGTATATATATTATACAAACTACCTAAGTAATTTCTTAATTTAATTAAAATTAATTATAATATTACTTATATATATAATCTCTCTAAATAACCCTACTCTTCCCCAACCTAAATTAAATATCCCCCAAATCACCCAAAACACACTTTTCCCCCTCTCTACCCTTTTTCCTATAACATATACCTCACCCACCCTTTTCTTCTACCCAAAACCAAAATCCTACCCAAAATCCATTTTTCTCCTTTTTCCAATTTTTCTACTAAAATTCAAACTACCTTCCCTCTCTCAATACCTAACCAAAACGCTCCAAAATTCAATATCCTTTTCCCCTCATCCGATATACTAAAATATATAAATCTCCTTTTTCCCCTCCTACTTTTCCCATAAACCCCTCCTTTCCCAAAATCACTATTTTTCCCCCTTTTCCTCATTTCCTCTAATACTTCTACCTTCCCCAATACCGCACCAAAAACTACCATCTGTTTATATCCTTTTCTCCATTACTAACCTCACCCCATATTTAACCCACACCCTTCCCCTTTTCTATAAAATTTCATTTTTATAAATCTTCACTTTTTCCCCGTTTTTCTTCATTTTTCAAATATCTCCTATTTCCCCAAAACCTTACCAACACATCCCAAATTTTAATATCCTTTTCTCCTTATCCCCATTCACATTATATCTACCCCACCTCTTTCTCCTCCTTTTTATTTCCTTTAAATTTTTATTTTCCAAAATTTCCAGTTTTCTCCATTTTTACATTTTTCAAACCTTTACCATTCCCCTAAAACCTAACCCACCTTTACCAAATTCCCAATACCAATACCCCTATCCCTCCCCTTCAACATCCTAAAATTTTGCTCTTCAATTCCCCTCCCGTCTCCCATACGACTACCCCTCCCCAACCCCAATTATTTTAAATTTACTATTATTATTACTGTTATTAATAATAATTTAATAAATAAATTTATCTATAGAAAGTTCTAGAAGGGACTTTCTTAATTGTGATGTGACCTGTTTATCAGTGAGGTATATATTATTATCTTTGTCAGTTAGTTGGTTAGCGAGTGTGGTGGTGTGAATTAATGAGGAGAGATGGTTATTAGTGCGTTGCTATAGATTTTCGTTTTTAGTTTTATGTAGTGAAGTATTAATGAGTTAGCTAGTTTTTAATGAACGGGTCATTCAGTGTTGGTTGGTCTGTAAAATTCGGTTCGCCAAGAGGCATGAAGAGTGGTTACATTTTTCTCGTTTATTTTCTCTGTTGTTTTAATTGACATGGAGCGTGGTTATTCACGGGTGGGATCATAATTGGTGTTTTTGGTGAGAGATGACGAAATACTTTAGCGTGAGGTAACGTAATCGTATCTGTGCACTGTTGCAAGCTGCTTGAGGATTGCATCGTTAGAATATATTGTTACGAAGCGGTTTTGCGCTGAAATAGCAAATAAACAGTTATTCTTAACTAGCTGTTGTTGGTACATGGAAAGCGTGAAGTAGAGCAGGGTTATTAGGTTGTTGAGTTGCTATATTCGGGTCAGCAAGAGTACTGCCATAAGACTGGTGTTTATCCTCAGTATTATTTATAAAGCATGCTGGAAGCGCCGGCACAAACCAAGAGTGAGGTTGGTTACCTGCTGGAAAATCAAATGCTTGGAGATTGTCGCGATCAAGCGCGATCATTCACGAACTGTTTCGGTGGTTAAATCTTACTCTGTTGCGCTCCGGCATTGTGTTCATATTAACTAAATTGTATAACGCGCACGAGTATTGATCGAATTCAAGAGCGCAATAACATAGCACCATTTGATCCGAGCCGATATGAATGGTGTGAGCTACTGAGTTACCCCTGGATTTGAAACGCTACCCTAGGAACACTACCGTTTTACTGGTACGCCAGACCACGAACTCGCGACCCCAGTGGCTGGAAAGACTAAGTATTTGGTGGCCTAAATAAACCAACCGAGTATAGACATTGTGTGTTATAGTGAGCCCTGGGTCGGAGCGTCGCGTAAGCACGAATAGAACGGCCAAGCAGACAACAACACCCAAAAAGCTCCTACAATTACAAAGGCTAATAGGTTAACTGGTACGCCATCATTCTTAGTATTAATTATTTGCCACTAAAGTTCTCATACTTTTTACAAGGAAGGATAACATTACTAAAATTAATTAATACCGGTGTTATAGTACTTATTGGTGAAGTCCCATTACTTATTCTAAAATTATGCACCGTCAATGAAAAACCATATGAAACACAAACTCCAAAACTCTTCGAAATACCGCAATCCTTTGCGTAACTATATAACTCCGAAGTCCGATTAAAACATATCATCCCAACGCGAAACCATAAAATTCATGATAAGCCCAAACGCTAAACTCTTGACAAATTCAGCCGGCGCTTGTAAAGCACAACCTCAGTTATTAAGCTAGCCAAACACTATATTGTTAGCTATGTAATTGCTGTTGCAATATAATAAGAACAGATAATGGCGTAGTTTTTTCGCCAAAACAATAGTCGCCGACTCCAATAACTCTCGAACCCCACTAAACAGTAACAATAAAACAAACCTAATAACATGGTATCTAGATAAGAAATTTAGTGTAATTTATGGAAATCAGTTTAAAATAAAAACAAAATTGATAAAATTAAGAATTTAAGAAGCTGGTGAGACAGGGGCATATAAGTAATTTGGTAAAAAATTTTAGTTTTGATTTTAGGTGGGATTTTGGGTTGTTTTAGGATGGTTGTCTGGCTTTGGCCTATAAACCCTTTGGTAGCCTATAAAACCCCCGACAAAAATGACTAAGACCCAAACCAGGCTACTTTAACGTCATCTCATTTCTTCACTAGCAAAGTAATATACTTCTTCCATTTTATTTCTTTTACGTTAAAATTCCCCTTACAATTCCTTTCCAACACCCTTCCTCTAAATTTTCGCCAACCTTCCCAAACGTATTCCCTGTCAACTCTAAAGTTTAACACACTTAATCCTTTTCCTTACATTTCCCATTTCCCTAATCTATTTTACCCCATTTTCCTTATTTTCGTTTTGGCCACATTTCTTCATTTTTCTTACCGGAAAACATACCCCATTGAATTGTCAATTTTCCCCTGATTCTCCTCTAAAATATTTCTTCCCTTACTCTCTTATTACAAATTTCCATTTATATATTCATTTATTTATTCATACTCCTTATTTTAACAAGGAATATGAATAATTTTTAATAATGAGTTCAATTTTATCCTTACTCAATGATTCATTAATTCACCTAATAGTTGGTAAATAAGCGCAAATATAAAGCTAGGTGTACAACTACATTTCATTACGTGCCAAGTAAAAACATTTGCGAAAATCCATCAATCTGGTGAAGGATTATACGACGAACAGACGGGGTAAAACAGAATATTTCCCAATTAAACGTTACTTTTTTTAAGCTTCGCAGTCTCCGTTTCAAACATAAATCCGCTAACAAAATTTTTCAATGCAACCCCCTCCACACTTTCTTAAGAAAATTCGATCTAGTACCCTTCACCTTAGATTACATATGGTTTTCATTTCTGTTGAAAATTTACATTTTTCCTCTTCTTTCCTCTCACCCTGACTTTCCTTTCACTCTGGCTTTCTCCCTTTCTCCATTCTCTACCAAACCGTCTTTTCATCCTGGGTTGGTACTAGATAGATACATTCTCAATAGAAGATCATGTTTTGATCATACGATGTTCCATCGAGCTTGAAATTCGCGTGCCAAACCATTGCAATAATGCGGCTTTTGTGTCGTAAGTTGCGCACCATGCGTAAGTTTAATCCGCGTGCAGCCTGCGTAACACCTTTAACGATACAGTGTACAAGAACACCACCACTGTATGTTAAGCGATTATATATGGTGCTTTAGACACAATCAGTGTTTATGATTGTGTCACAGACACAGCCAACTTCTGGCTACCGTTATTAAATTCCTTTAAAAACCTGGCTTGTTGTTTTTTCTGGACTAGGGAGTTTATACGGTGCAAGCTTTATCCATGTACTTCTTGTGCGAGACTCCAACCGGCTTGGTTTATGGGACACAACCAATTAGCGTAAATAATTTGAAATTTCAATTATTAAATTTTACCACCTTTTTAAACATGTTTGCAAGTATGGGGTTTCGAAGATATGGTAAAGTAATGTACATGGTATGGTCGCGATCACACATGTACAAAACCACAACTTGGGTTGTAGAGTGTATCCTTCGACTACCATGCACCATGGTATGGAAGTGATTACACAGGGGCAAATCTTCCACATTGCGGGCGTTTTATAATGTAAACCATACATGGCGGCGGGGGGGGGGAGGTAGCCCCCCTGGATTGGGGTGCTCAGCACCCCCGCCGTGTGACCAAATTCATTTATCGTCTAATTGTATTGTTTGATATATGTATTTCCACAAATAGTCATGACAGTAGACTGCTATACTTTTTTCGTCGTTTCGGTGTGCTCTTTTGTTTCAGGGCACGTGACAACCGATCGAATACCTGGGCGCTCCTGCGTGGCTTGCTTCCACCTCAGCCCTTTTCAACTCTACATTGCGTTTCTTGCATCCACGTTTAAATTATATAATGATATAAACGGATAAAATGACTAATTGCATCACCGTCTTCGGTCGGCGTGCGTCATCATCGATCGTCGCCATCGTTTCATCGGGAAAATTTACATACTTAGTCTTTAGAAAGCAAGGTCCAACCAACGTAGCACAAGACAATGCTTGTATGTTGTGGTCGCCGAGGTGTGACCCTTATGTAACAGTGCCATTGTTCCATGGTAGTATCGTTGTCAGCGTTTATTATTGACATTTATCATATTGACGCTTATTCTTACACATTTGTTGTACAATCAATCGCGACATAATAACTACGTCATCATATCATCTCACGCCCGTGCTGCGTACGAGTGCGGCTGCCTCACTTAATCGATTACGTACTACTGCCATCTGCATCAACAATCAGCGCGTTTGTGTCTACGCTCACATCCAGACTGTGTAGCAACGTCACTAGCATCGCACCGACGGCCGATCAGCTAGGCGTCCACTTGCAGTGTCATCGTGCATCAACTTTACCGTCGTCATTATTTACAGGAATCGTTCAACATCAACCCAATTGCACTCAGGATTCGGATGGAAGCCGGACTCACATAACCGTGAGTGGTTCTGTATTATTTCTCTGTTCCTTTCGAGACACGCCGTAGGGGGGGCTTGGCAGCTCCTCGACGAGTGTCGAAATAGGACCTTAGTGCAAAACATTGCTCAAATTGCGCCTGCTTGTTGCTAAAGGCGCATGTGCGGCCGTAAATTCATGGAAAGCTTTTTTGATCACGACGTCATTCCCTGAAGTAAAAGTTAATCGAATTATTCTTATTTATATACTAACACTAACTAGATATTTAGACATTGAATGTCTGCTATGGTCCACGGTGGATTAACCACGAACTCAGCACTAAAAGAGCACTAGAGCACTTATCGCCGTAGCAGTCGCACCCGATAGTGCAGCAGACAAAAGCCACGGGCGAGCTTTCTTATGAGACAGACCCATACCACATGAAATTGCTCAATTTTTACTTAGTTGTCATGTCATTTGTTTCTGAATTTGAGAGATTTCCTAGTTGAGAGATCAGTGATTGCTTAAATAATTTACAATTACAATACAAATTATTACATACACAGAGATGCTTTGTTTAACTGTTCTTATGAACTGAAACTATTAGCAATAATTTTATTGTGAACGGCACTGCAATATTTAAATAATCGCACGCTGGGCTGAGCCAAGACCTGGCATACGACATTGAAACATGATTTTTAGTTATATATTATTTCACTGTTGGCATTATATTACTAATTATTTTGATATTCGCTGTTCAGCCAAACAAAGCCAAACAAACATGCTAGAGCAATCACTGATCTCGAGCAATGATTTTTTACGATCTACTGATTTTTATTGCTAATCTTCTTCACTGCTAATTTCGTTGAAAAAATTTAATCCTATTACCAAATATTTGGTGGAAAATGCACAAGATGTGGTTTAACAAAATGTTCAGTAATGTTTGTTAAATGTTCTGGAGCGTTTAACCCTCTCATGCCCACTAGGTTCAAATGGACCCAGCGCACATTGCGACTCGTTGCGTTTACTGAGTTTGTCGTACATCGTACGTTTGAACGTGCGTTGTTATTCGCTCGCATTGTGAGGTTCCTTAAGGAACCGAGCAACAGCTGTCAGATAGCTCAGTGGTTTGCGTACACAAGGTTCACGCCTACGTTTCGGGTTCGATCCCTGGCGCAGGCGTGAGTTTGTCAAACATTGCACGATACGCAAATTAATTCGGGCATGAAAGAGTTAACCAAATAAATGGTAATACGATTAAATTAATTATGGGTACATGTGGCATAAGAAAACCCGTCAACTCACATGGTTTCAGTATTTTTTACGATCATAAACTATAATCAATTTTGCATTTCAGAAATAGAAAACATATGAGTTCAGTTACTACTTTTAACTTAGAATTTAGCTAGAACAACTTGCTTCTGGGCAGGTATTTTTCTCGTACTGTTCAGTTTCATCTGTATCTAAAGGTATATGTACTCGACGTTTCTTAGTGATATTGCGATATTTGTGGCATCATCTGTCGGTATGTGACTCGCGCGAAACCATTCCTCAGCGTAGTCAACTGCGGCTAATTTGTTTATCTCGTCTAGACCGTTAATTCTAATTCGCATCAGTGCCTGCAATGTATTTACAGTTAGCCCGCTTCTACGCTTAGTTCGTATGTGGTTCATAATTGGAAAAACCACGCTCAGCTTCGGCCGTCCCAATCGGTGAGACAAGGACTTTTTCGATTAGTTTTATAATATCTTTGTTTTCCAAAAATTTAAGTTTATCCATATAGTACTTCCAGAATGGGATAGCGTCTGTTTCCTGAAATCTAAGAAACTCACTGTCTTCAAGCAAATGCTCAAGCAAATTTTTCCACAAATCTTTCAGATCGTAGGTACATGGCACATGTAATTTGTCAGCTAGCTCACACAGTTCATTTAGACCGTAGGTAGGAACGTCAGCAACACTTTTTGGTAGATTACTTGGAATTAGTATGTCAAAACAGGATAGTAAGCTATCTGGGAAGTTCCAACTGATTTCGGCAATAGTGTAGTCTATTAACTGATTCCGAATGCTTGATAAACGCGGAGCAGCATCTATAGCAAGTTCCACATCTTGGAAAAAATGCTGTCAGCTCTTTCGTATTCTTCGAAAGAATTTTACCCGTTTCGCGCAGAAGGGCAACCAGGGCGGAACCCTGTTTTGTTTTCAAATTGGTGAGTGATTCCAGGAGTGTAGTACGCTGCTTTTCTTGGACTATTAATAAGCCTGCTTGAAGCTGAAATCGTTTGGACCACATTTTTAGTATGTCCAAAAGGTGGAGAAGAAAATTCAAATTTTTTCAATTTCAAGTTTTTCCCGATTAATTTTTTTCGTATAGCTACTGCCCGTGTTCGAGCTTCGTTCGAAAAACCAATCCTTGATTTGCTAATTAGCTCTAGGTCAGTTGTTATTAATTTCCAAGATTGTCGAATTTTGTTGATTGCTGAATGTTCTGAAGCAACCCAGCGAGTGCGAAATACGTAATTTCTTCCGTAGAATTTTTCATCCAAAGTAGCTCCCGTACATGTGAGTTACGTTTGTATCCATGCACATTATAAAACTTATGAACGTTATCAATTGTGGTTTCAAATTCGGTCAAGTAGTCAACTGCATCCATTGCCCTACGACAGGCCAAGTGCAAGCAGTGTGCCATATAATGCACAGCGTATAACGGTTTACCTACGTACTCTGATAGCTTTCCACGTAGTCCACGTTGTACCATTATAATAGGTGCTCCATTTGCAGCAAGTCCCGCAAAATTAATTTTAATTTTAGAAACGAATGGCTCCACGTCTTTCTCAAAAGCCTCTTTAAATGCCTGCATATGACCTTCGGCCGTTTCGATCTTCAGCGGAACGATTTTATAAAAGTAAATCGTGGGAGAATTGCTTTCCAGAGACTGAAAATAAACAATTAGGACGTGCGTTTGTGTATTATCTGTTGACGCATCTGTTAACTTGTTAACTTGCAATCGGCTAACGGTATAGGCATGGCAAACCATAAATATTCTCGAGAACTTTGCACAAGAAATTACTGAATTTTTGGGCAACAGTATGCACTGAAAATTGGTCGCACACATAATTGCTTCAAACAAGCCCTTATCAATTTTAACCCTTAAATAGTATTTGTCCACCTGGGTGGACAAACTTCGACCCAATGTAGATCGTGTTCAGTAAAAACCACGCCCACCCTTAGCAATCCAATTAAAGGTCTACCGTTTGCCTAGTATATGCATCACTTGCAGCGTAATTACTCCTGCAATATTCATATTGACAACGGCTGAAGTTTCATAGGTCGGTCGTATTATGTGTAAAATATTCAAATTACCGAAAATCCATATCTACTACAGCTAGGGAATTCAACTGTTGTCAGAATAATATTTGTGTACCCGGGTATACATACGAGTGATTTGGTATTTCGTACGTGCATACACAGCATATAGTAAACAGTATTATCCATGTCCACCACAGTTGACATTTTTATATTAATAAATGTACACCAGAGTGGACAAAAATCTACATAGCAATACGTCCACTGGAGTAGACATAATATTGAAGCACAAATGTCTACTGGAGTGGATAATTTTGTTTTATGTTCTCTATTTTAGTATTTTGTTAGACAGGGTATAGTAATAGTTGTAGCGTAAATACAAATAACAAGAACAATTTTGATAGCTAATTAACATATGAATAATTACGATGAAAATTAAACCGGGTAGTAAATTTAAAATTGGTAGTAGAAGGAAAATTGACCAGTGTAATGATTCAGATAGTAGTAGCCCGGAAGAGCTTGACTCTGATTACGTTGACAGTGACATTTCAACTAACCAATCCGTTTCTGAATCAAGTGAAGAGGGGTCCGAATCTGAAAGCAGCGCGTCGGAATTGGATGAAGAACCATTGGTAATTAGCGGGCAGTGGACACGATACCTTCCAGATAAATTTTCACAGCAACCTGCACCTCCCGATACAGAATTCGAAGGATTCGAACCTGGCGAAAAACTGCCTACTGATGCCGATTGTCTGCAATATTATCGGATGTTCCTAACGCCGCACATGGTCAATTTCTGTGTGGAACAATCTAATTTGTATCTCAGTGAGTCTCAACTCAGGAAATTCTATCTATTTTTTGCAATTTTGAATTTCTAATATATCCGCGAGATTCCATCTAATTATAATTATACATCTTTTATTTACACGACAAACGGTAGGTGGCACTGGTAGTTTGCACAAAAATTATTGTACTCAGTCAACACAGGAATTTTTCATTGCGAACTTCGATGTTATGGATATTATAGCAACAAAGTGCATAGCTTCGAAACCCTCTATAGGCACAAGATACATGCTGTGCTTTTGCTCGCATTTTCGCTCATTGTTTTTATGTATTATTTGCAGCATTCAAGAAGAACGAAGAAGCTTCCAAACGCCGACAGCCCAAACGAAAACGCGGCAAGCCATATTGGGCACCCGTCAAACTAATTAGCGACGAAGATTTTTTGAAATTCGTTGGCTGCCTTTATTATATGTCACTCGTTAAGATACCTCAAAAAGAACGTTACTGGAAACGTGCGACAGCACAGCAAACCATAAAGCAGGCAATGAGTTATAAAAGATTCACACAGATCCTGCGCGTTCTACACTTTGCTGATCCAAATCTGGCTCCTGCGAAGGGATCCAAAAACTACGACAAGCTGTATAAAGTACGAGCCTTTCTGGATTTGGCCAACGAACGATTCAACAGCAACTCGCCAGTCGAAACCATGCATGCAGTGGATGAGCAGATGGTTAAATGCAAAGGCCGCGTACCGGATAGTCTACGTCAGTATATGCCGGCAAAACCCACAAAATGGGGGTTCAAAATGTGGGCCCGATCAGGCAACTCTGGTTATATTCATCAAGCTCAGGTGTATGAGGGTGCGAGGAAGGCGGATCCAGCGCCAAAGCGTCGCAGCGCATCTGGGCCAGGCCCATCTTCGGCAGCAGCTTCCGGGGTGCCTGGCGATGCAACTCCAGAGGAAGAGTATATTGCGCTGATATCCCAAATTACATCAGTTCCAGTGGAGTTGGTAAAGAAGGCCGGGCTAGGCGGTCAAATCGTTTTGTCGTTGTGCTCCTATCTACCTAAGGGAACGAGGGTATACTTCGACAATTTTTTTCATCATTAGCTGTAATCCATGCTTTATCAATAATGGATTTACAATGCGTTTGTACCATTCGCAAAAACCGCATCGGTGGGTGCCCGGTCAAGTCTGACGCTGAATTGAAACAAGCTGGACGAGGCAGCTGCGATGCGGTATACGATATGGAAAGCGGTGCCTTGATTTGCGGCTGGTATGATAACCAGCGTGTATTGTTGGCTGCAAACTATGCCGGACTGGTCCCGATGGATCAGTGCGCGCGACGCAATAAGCGCGAAAAAGTTATGATTCAGCGCCCATTCATCGTTCGTGAATATAATGCGTTTATGGGTGGGGTTGATAAAACGGACCAATTTGTGTCGCTATATCAAATCGACTTCCGCTGTCGAAAGTGGTATCATCGTCTCGTTTTCCGTTTGCTGGACCTA
Organism: Trileptium ribeirensis; assembly: GCA_030248225.1. NCBI lineage: Eukaryota > Metazoa > Nematoda > Enoplea > Enoplida > Thoracostomopsidae > Trileptium > Trileptium ribeirensis. The sequence goes on from JASANE010011659.1 coordinate 18,023, forward strand.
ATGGTAGTAAATGCTTGGATTTTGTATCGCCAAAAAAGTATCAAGATTAGCCAGTTCGACTTCAAATTAATGATTTCTATGGATTTGATTGAGTCCAAACTTCGTGCGGTTGAAGATTAAACTGGTCTGCCTTTATCACCATCACCACCAAAAAATGACGAGCCCTCTACATCCCGTGAATCACGATAATCTACTTCTACCGGGAAACGCTACGATGGCTTTGAGCATATGATTGAAATAGACACAGAGGGAGCTAAAAAAGGAAAGCGCTGCAAAGTATGTGGCCTTCAAACCTTAGTATTCTGCTCCAAATGTATGGTTCATCTGTGCTTTGTGGTACGCGGTGTGGACAAAAACGGAAATCGTAATTTCCGCAACTGTTTTAAGGGTTATCACACCCGGAAGTAGCTAGGTAACAATAAACATTTGGTAACAAATGCGTAACATGTGACGTCGGCGACTACTGATGAAGTGCGCATTAATTTTTTTGCTGTAACTTTACTACTATATATAATATTTTGCTACGCCAATCTGCGGTTTGATTAACAATTTCGTATTCGCTTCTTGGGAACGGTCGCAGGACTTATGACGCTTAACCAAGGTTCAGCTGATGCTACACGCCTGCAAACTATTCCCTGCTAACAATTTTCATTATTTTGGCGATTAGGACATTATAACGATATCCACGAAGTCAAATTATCTGCAACGAAAAAACAACAGATGACGCTGCTTTAATGACATTATTGCCCTCAATATTAAATGTCCACTATGGTGGACCATTTTGCAAAACCGGATGTCCACTCTGGTATACATTGCAACGACAGATGCTTCCATTCAGTTTTTGTCCACCGTGGTGGACATGCCACAACTTGCGAATGTCCACTGAAGTCGACATCCGGTTCCGGTGCCCATTGTAAAAGCCGGTGAGTATATTTTTTGGTATCTATGCCGTAACTACATTAATATGTATTAGTATTAAACTTCAGCGTTAAGCGGTTCTCAGTAGACCATTTAAGGGTTAGGCTGTGTGCTAAACGGTATGTTCATTTTTGTTTCAAAAAATGGTTCTGAACATTTTAGCTGTTACATCATATTTATCTGCACGTCTGCGCTCGCTCTGCGATTGCGCACTTGTAAATCGTTCTGCAATCGAGCTAGCTGCGCGAGTTTCTACTTTCTGTATCAATGTTAAATGTGAAGACGATTTAGCATGGTTGTAAATTGTTTCATGATTGTCGTCGTAACTCTTTTTAAAACACCTTGCGGGTCAGCAAGCGATGACCTATAATTTCTCTGCATTCCTAGGTCGTCATAGTATTTATGACAAATACGACATCGGTATCTTGATGTTTGAGGAGCTTCCGCGTTCGGCAAATATTCAAACCAGGACTTACTTTTTTCTATAGTTGCTACCGGCAAAATGCTACTCTGATGTGTTTCGATTTTCTCAAGCCAAGAATTTTTGAAAAAACACTCTGTATTCCAGTCACCCGTCTGCTAATACAATCTCAATATGCGATGGTCTGCTAGTTGACGCCACAGCATCAGCTGTGACTTAGCAGACTTCACTTCGCGCGGTTGCTACGGCTTCTCTCACAACAGAAGCAAAGCTTTGCGTTGTAACTGACCAGTGTTCCGCAGGTGTCATTCCTGAAGAACCAACTGTGCAAGCGTGTTCTGGATCATGTTGAGGAGGACCAAATTCAAGGTCAATGTCATGCGTGAGCGGAACATTTACGATCTTTAACTCGCACATCGCGTGCAAAATTGCAAAAGCTTCAATAATATTGTAAAAGTTATCAGTAACTCAAAAATAACAACCAATTATTCTTATTAAACGAAAACAATTTTAACATTAGATTCTTTTGGCTCTTCAGCGCGGTACAAATACAAGCAACCAGACGTTGATGAGACCCATAAAAACACCGGAAAATATGCGAACTTACAAAACAGCACGTACAAAGTGTGAATATAAGGCCGTCACACCAGGTGTAAAGAACAGTCGTGTGCGATCAAATACAAAGTTAAACTATTTTTGCCGCAAAATAATTCCGTGACTGCTTCGAATATGAAGAATCTTCCTAAAGGCAAATGTGTATGGTTTTGTTTGGCGAATTTGTTGTAAACAGAAACTGCCAGCTGCCAGTAAACAGAAACTTTACATTTTACACAATTCTCAGAATTATAAATGCTCAGAATGCAATCTACACTGCTCAGAATTGGAAACCCCGAAGGGGGGGGGGGGGTTGCGGACCCCAAAACCCCCGCCTCGACCAGTTTTGAGGCCGGACTCTAGTGCAGAAACTGAACTCATGCGCGAAAAATATAGCTGCTAGGACTAAAAAAAGGTCCTCCCGTGGGTGCCTCTACCCCCCTGGAATGACCGACTGCCGCCATGTATGATGTAAACGTTGCATAATTTTGTTTGAATTTTGTTCGTTTATTATTTGTTGGGGCCGGCAGTCTCGCTTGGCTGTAGTAAATGCCATTCCGAACCAGTGTGCAAGCGTTTGTAGCCATCCCAGTGCATCCGTAACCTCAAAAACCCCTGCCGCACATATTAAATTTTGCTGCAATTTTTGTGAATTTTAGTAAAATAAAAATACCTGAGGTAGCTTAATATGTTTGTTTTTTGCTTGGTAAGGGGAATTAAGATAGCGGTGCGTATGACGTGCTGTGGCAATATAGCGATTCCTTTTTTTCATTTTATTTTCATTAATTTCATTAGTTCTCTTCCCACCCCTCCTCTTTTCGTTGTATTTTCCAACTGTTTAGCACCCCGCCCAAAACTAAAATTTTGATTCCTGCAAAGTTTTAAATACTTCTAAATTTTTTACCAATAATATCACTCAAAATTCTATCCAACAGCATTATAAGCTCAACAAGTTAGTTCACAACCGCGTTTGATGTTTAATGGTTTTCTTTGGGATTGCTAGCATACTCAGTTTCCGATTTTTGTACGGTCATGTTCAAATAGTGGCTGAAACGTCAGTCTTTGGAATCTAACATATATACATCGATTCGAGTGGTTCAAGTGATTAGCTGTGGCGCAGGCTGTTATCGGGCAGGCAGTTTCTATGGTATATGTTATAACAACCTGTGTCGTTAATTCAATCTAATTTTGAACTTGGTTAATTCAGACACTTCGTGGGTATATTGAATGCCCCTACGCCGCTTCGCGACTCGCTTACCTTGGTCCTATTCTGCAATATATTACATTTGGAGAACAAATAGTTTGGCAGATTACAACAGTTAGATTCGTGGTTTGGGTTACGGTTGTGTAGCAGAAGTTGTGTACGTAAAACCGGTTCCGACAATAGTTTAGAAGCGTTATGTTTTGCTAATCCATCTCGATCTAACACGTAAAAAGGCGATACATTGTCTTTGGTAAAATCTTTCTAAAATTGTTGAATTTCGTAGCAACACAGGGCTCGCACAATAATAAACAGTGGTCTTAATAGGGCATAAACCGTTATGGCACCACAGCGATTAAAATTTGAACTAAGCACCATCGGACTACCAACTGCATACCCACCGCCAGGTTACTGACGTTTTTCATTGTTCTTTAATTTCTCGTTCGAACCGCTGTGGTGTGACCGGCGAAATTGATGGTATAATGATATTTTCAAAGCTCGCGTTTAATAATGATATTTTTAAAGCTCGCGTTTATAGTAAAAAGCTAAGTGCATACTTGGTGAACCCTAAGGTGTGAGGTAGCTGGTAATAAGAATGGTGCAGCGGGATATAAGTACAAAACGCAGTATCAAACTTAGATACGTTAGCGCTGTCTAATTACCAGCAATGAAGATATGCCCGGAAAATATCTATATTAAAATTTTTTCTTTATCTCATTTTTGATATTACATGCGAACTACAACCAATATAGTAAAGTACTAACATGAGGTATTACCGGTTGTAGTGCATCCAGCAGCTAAAGGAACCTGATGTTTGATATACGAATTAACTATAAATATCCACCCAAATCAGTTTGACTTTTGACAATTAGTGGTAGTGGCCATAAAAAATTTTTATGAAATCGGTTAAATGCGCGCTTGCTGAGCCTACATCGCCGTAAGTCGAGACATAGTAACGTATTACCGGATAACGCAGCATAGTGGCTATCGGTCTGAAATATAGTACGTTTAGACATCCGTTGTTTCATTGTCATAATCGAGTAAGCTGTGCTACATTGCCGCAAATTGCTTTAGGTGTTAAAGTGCTGATAATAAAAATCCTATAGTGTTATAGCTGCACCCGGGACCGTCGGTTGAGCTTGTTTGCCTTATATTCACGACGAATACGTCCGATTCGCGAAGCAGGGTTGTTAACCAACAGAACCCTTTTATACCATAATGGTCAAAAAGGCCGAAATCGAGTCCAATTAGCATCGCACAAAATAACAATATTAATACTGGTCGCGTCTCATATTAAGTCCCTGAATGAGACTGACAATACCTTCTTCACTGTCAACTTTCATAAAACAAGCGTACCATAGTCGATCATTCATGAACTATGATTTGTTACGATGTGACCCGATACGTGAAATTAAACAAAGCGAAACAACTATATAAGATCGTTTGTTACAAGCATTATAATCAAAACACGACTCATATGTACCAAGACAGTAAGTTTAAAACTAGAAGAAGATAAGATTGGTTGTCCAAGCATGACTTTATGTTGTAACTTTTTTAATTTGTTCGAGTTAAGTTTTTCTAATGAGAAAAAGTGTCACACAGCAGGTCCTCAGTATATATAATATTCGAACATACTGAAATGAACCATCAAAAATAAATTCCGATCACTGAATCTTGGCACGAAAGCCGAAGGACGAATTAAAACGTGACACCGTCAATGCTTGCTCGGAAACTTATTTGTTATGCTTGATATACACAATGGCTATTATATATATATATAAAATCACGATCACCATTCTTACAGTTTCTATAATGACTACGTAAGCTTTTGCTGACTATTGATTCCATGATTCCAACAAAAGTCTATGTTGACGAATTGTGCAATTGAACTTACTCCTACATTTGTGTAATCGATCTGGTGATTTTTCAAAGGACAACTGAAAGGCCACAACTTCGACCGCGGATATATATAATATAGCATAAATTAGCATTAATTGCTAATTATAGAGCAAATCAATGGGATGTGTTATAGCGTAGAACAAAGTGAAAAATAATTTTACATTTTTATTTGTAAATATGAAACAAAATATAGAAGAATATCGTTTTAGATGAGGCTTGAACTCGCACGGGCAGTGGCGGACCCAGGATTTTCTGGTGGGGGGGGATACCAAAAATTTTTGATGTTTGAAATATGTGTTCGGTTGACTCCAGACTTGTAATTGCATCATATTGACGATATATTGCCTATGAACTCACATAATCAATTTTTCCCTTAAAATAAAATGTATATATACATTTTTATTAAAAATAACATAAAACAAAAATAATGTAGTATATATTCACATGTGCAATAAAGCCTACATTAACTTACGAGTGCGATCGTGATGAAACACAGTATTGAAAATGGATAATTAAAATGCGTAACATGGCCATTAGCAGCTCTAGTTAACACTTTCTTGTCTAGATATTTTTTTACAATGTTACTTTTCCCGCCCTTCGGCTATTTCACTATTTTAACAAGGCAATATTGCTTGAACTCACTTTAACGAATTGGCACATCTAACACAACGAATTGGCACATTAACACAACAACACTAAATAAGAAATAAAAACAAAAATTAAAACTTTTATCAGACCAGATAATTAAAACTATTGTATAAAGCTCAGTTAGATTCGGACTAGTAAATAATCAGATCAAGTCTAAGCGCCGATTTTTCTTTCGAGCAAATCGGTCAACAACAACAGACAACCTGGAGCGAATGCAACGTGCGCATGTATGTGTATATGCACACGTAAAATCCCTGTGGGTATCAAAAACAAACAAGTTTTATTAAAGTTGAAAAACGTTTTTCGTTTTTTTTCGCTCCTTTTTTGTTTTTTGAAGCCAAAAAAATTTTTCCAAAAAATTCTGGTGGGGGGATATATCCCCCCTATCCCCCCCTGGGTCCGCCCCTGCGCACGGGTGCTGCGTTCATGTCAAACATATGACTAAAAAATATCAAGACACCGGATGACCTATTGCTCCACTGTACCGACACTGTAATTTCTTGTACAGCGTATATTGTTTTCGTAACATAAATAAATATAATGGGAATGAGACTAGGATTAGTCACTATTACATATCACCAGAAAATGCGTTCCGAACGTGAGATAAACTTGTTTTGTTGGTAGTTTTGTTGTTCCATTGGCAAGGAGAACGTATTTTTTCCTATGCAACATGTAATACAGTACGGCTGAAGCTAAAAATTAAATCCGATGATAGCCTGAATCCAACATATTCTCCAGAATGTTGTGTTTAAAATTTTAAAATATAAAATTATGATTGTTTGCGACGCATTTAATTAGCAAGTTTTTTCTATAACTTTATGGTTAAGTATAATATATAACATTTTCTGAGCGCATAACGAACGCATCAAACCAATCATTCCGTTTTGTGTTTTCAATGTTATTTTATAAGTACCATAAGGAGCTTGAATTGCCACAACTGTGTATTGTGTATTACATGTGTACACATTTGGGTTAAGTATATTTAATATTTTCTCAGCGCAGAACGAACGCATCAACCAATCATTCCGTTTTGTGTTTTCAATGTTATTTTATAAGTACCATAAGGAGCTTGAATTGCCACAACTGTGTATTGTGTATTACATGTGTACACATTTGGGTTAAGTATATTTAATATTTTCTCAGCGCAGAACGAACGCATCAACCAATCATTCCGTTTTGTGTTTTCAATGTTATTTTATAAGTACAATAAGGAGCTTGCAATTGCCACAACCGTTTATTATGTATTACATGTGTGGACATATTATGACAATGTGTTAAAGTTCGAATCTTTACATCGTATATTTCAAATATAATTTCGTGGCATTGACCGGTGCAGTGGTATTTGCCACTAGTCTAGCATCGCAGGTCGGTCGCCACTTTTGATGGGCGATTTGACGACTACGTCCGACACTGGAAACTTAAATTGGACCCATAAATAATTAATATAAAATATGTATTTCATACGTTAATCCATAATAAACAAAAAGTCGCCGTTGGTTTGAGTATTGAAATTGTACAGCTGAACAGTTGTAAACATACACATGTTCGCGCAAAACATACACATGTACAGCGCAAAACCTGCTCGCGGGCACACTGCTCGCGATTGAAATATAACCAATTTCTGTTCGCGAAAAGTCAAGTAAAATTAGCCATATTTTTGAAAACGAAAACTTGTCGAATTTGAATCATACCGGTTTTGTTCTCAAAGACCAAGAACTTAACTATAGGTTTGATTGCTTGCGACGTCACTTTTGCATTAAATATCTTAGTGAACACTGAATAACCAAAATTTAAATGCTTAGGCATTAGGGAACCGGAATTCTGCAAATTGAAAACACCGAAATTCTGTTCGAGCCCAAGGCATAATTTCTGACACTTGGATTTTATTCTACCAATTTTCGGTTAATAAAAAACGAATGAAATTTAGCCTTTTTCGGTAAATAGTGTTTGGGATTCGATAAGGGTAATTACAAAATAGGATGATTGGCGGGGTCACCTTAAGTGTGTTTACACATAAGACAATCCGGAAACAATGTCACAGCCTGACGACTATGACTAACACAAGAAAATCTAGTTTTTGTAATGCAGAACAAGAAACCAATCGTGCCACTGTACATCAACAAATAACGGAATTTGTCCAGGATAAACATAATACATAGTTGTAAAATTGTTTGATAGTGCGATATTTACATTATTTATGATAATTCATTCCAAAAAACCGGTTAGATCAGCTCTTGGACATATTCAAGCTAATGCCGCGCCGGAACAGTCCTGGATGGGCGGGTCTCGATCAGCAATATACAGATTCATGCTGGGTTGCTAACGGGCTTCAGAAATAGCTGATAAACGGAGCTCCTATTGACTCAAGTGCCATCCTACTTACCATCCACCCCTGAAACGTAACTCTTTCAGTGTTTCCACTACGAACCCGTGGTTGTTGATAAGAAAAACTGTATTGTAATAACTGCGGAAATTTGCTAAAATAAGTTGACTCAAGTGCCATCCTTCTTTACCATCCACCCCTGAAACGTAACTCTTTCAGTGTTTCCACTACGAACCCGTGGTTGTTGATAAGAAAAACTGTATTGTAATAACTGCGGAAATTTGCTAAAATAAGTTTAGATAATTATCAAGTGGAGAACAAAAGGTTTCAGATAAAACTGGTCGCTGGATAGTGTTGTAGTGACGTAAGGCATAGGCCAATCAGATTTGATGGTTGTTTTTGTCTCATGCGGGTTTCAAAATTTACAAGAAGTTTAGACGAACTGAAAAACTCTTCCTTCTTTCTATCTGAAGACTCTGCTTTCACATGCTACGGAAGATGACGCGGGCAACTTCGGTGGACGCTGGTGCATCCGGACCGGCCGGCCACTATTTCAGTGGCCTGCGCTCTAAACTTAGAACAAGCAGAATAAATCAAATATATATAATTTAAATGTTACACTTATACTTTCTTAATTTCTTCTGTTCAAGTGGTACGCTTGTTTCATGACACACCAATAGCATAATGCTTTGGAACAGTCATTTTAAAGCACATGTGACAGTTTATTTACGAGCTTCAACCCTTAAACACCCGAGCTAGTTTGTGTATTCTGCAATGTTTGACAAACTCAAGCCGGGAACGCGGATCGCGCCAAGATCGAATTGGTGAGAATGAAGCATGCAAACCGCTGATCTGGCAGCAATTGCAAAGTTACTTGGCCAAACTAACCCTGAGGGACAAAGCGTAATGCATGCCATGCCGTTTTCCATATAATAAGCCTGAGCCTTAGCCTAGGTTTACATTTCTTATGAGACATGCACTAAGCCTCAGCCTAACTCGGGGTCTCCAGACCCCTGAACTCTCGCTCTAAGCTGTTCTTTTTTCTAACGATATAATGTCTCGAGCATCAGGGTTACCTGGGTCAGTTACTTAAAGGAACCTCGCAAAGTGATCGCACAGCAGCAGCCCGCGCGGGGTGGCAAATTAATATTTGTACGAACCGATTTGTTTCGGTTACATGAGTAATTAGAACCAAAGGTGTACATATTTTCGTAATCCATATATGCTTTAAAAACGTAACAAATCGGTAAATACGATGTCACAGCGATAAAACCCAATTCTGGGTTCATTTTACCCTAATAATATAATCAATGGCAGGCTTAATTGAGGTACCCAGTAGAACAGCTGTTCTATAACATAACTGCTTTAGAAAAAAATATGAATCACCTATAATATCACTAATAACATTTCGCGACATTATCTACTATATACAGAGGCTCCTCGGTCAGGAAAATCCGAAATACCATGAAAATTAGATTTTAATTATCAATAAAATGAAAGTATTATTTGGAAAAGTAACAAAAAGGCTAAAACAAAATGGATATTCTTACATGAAGGATTATGTGTTTGCTACAAATTACCTTATTATGGGTTATTTATATCTGTGCAAAGCTATTAATTTAATTAAAAAAATATGTATTTTTGCGAATTTTGAACAGTGCAGCAGTGTTGGGAATACAAGAATAGTATTTATTTTCCAAGTACAAATATCGAGTATATAAAAATTGCTCTTACACGACAAAACGGATACTCAATAAAATATATATTACGATATCTGTTTTAGAACCGATGTCTACATATTCTTTACTATTTACCACACTTTTCACACGTCAAATTTACAATTACATGAAACGAAATAACACGACATGAGTATTGTCGGTAAGCTCAAAATATTTGTGACTAATCTTCTGTGTCAACTAAATGGCAACAACTAAATAAGCTAAGCAGGTTTTATCTGAATCTTACTTTTTTCGGATGCTCTACCAAATTTCATTCCGTTCTAGTATATATTCGTCTTAGTTCTAGAACTCATCTACGGTTGTTACCTAAAATCGGATAAACTATTGTCTCACTACCACTATTTGGTAATATTACGAGACAGCCAGCATTAAATTTTTACATCCCAAATATTTTCTGTAGCTTTTCAAATATCCTGTTATGGTTCGTTTGTCGACAATTGACGCTAATATGTCTGTATTTGTTAATAGTAGGAACCAGGAAACTTGTAATCTGATATGTCGGACAAAACCCTTTGCAGTTCCATGCGCTCGACGAAGACATCTCTTTGCTATTTGGATTTGTTGTACAATTAAATCTCCACTTTAAAATAAAAATAGTTATTCATCAGACCTCTGGTTTCCGCTATGACTAAATGGTTCTAAATCCTGTGTTTCAAATTCAATATTCCGATAGTGCCGCTGCATTTCATTCTCACTCAGATCCAAGTTTAACTGTCAATATATTTAAAGTATTTGTTCATGTTTTACTTTGAATAAGGTTTTATAACAATTAATGTTATATATATTATGTATAAACTATTACAGCCTGGAAGTCAGATATATATAACGAAGAGATAATTAATTTATTAGTATCTCGCAAACGAGAGTGAAACGAACCAAGCGTGGTTTCAACATTTTTGTATGTGTATATTTAGTATTTATTAATACAATTAAGTCTAAAACGTCATACAAATTTGAATTGAATATCTGTAAGAATACGTATAAAATATTGAACAAAATTGGAACATTTTTAATTTTTTTCGTATCCTTACATCATTAATATCAAGAGTTCATGATGAACCATTGAAGAACAGCGTGAATCTCATGCCACAATACATTATATACACTGTGGGATGACATGGCTCATTTTTCTATTAGCTGTCTCACTCTTCGAAAGAGAGGAACATATTTCCCACTTTTGTATTGTTCCCACCCCCAACTTTGCCAAGTCTTTCCAACTTTTGTTAAAAATTTTGGAAAAAATTTTATTTTTTGGTTCGAACTTGGAAACAAAGTTGGGGACGGACACAATCAAAGTTAGGAGGGGGACAGAACATAAGTTTTAAAGACAAAACAACACTTGGAGACGGAACAAAAGTGGAAACCCCCAACCCCTAGCACCGAAATGTAAGACAAGTAATGGAAAAATGTGCCACGTCATCCCACAGCATGTATATTGTAGTGCGGCCTGAGCGTCACACTGTTCTTCAATTGCTAATCATGATTTTTCTTGATTATATTCAGTAACCACTCCGAACGAACAGACAGGTACAATAGCTGGTCGCCTTAGCCGCGTCAGAACGATGACTTCGGTTCAATTGTTAAGTTCGATAATTACATTTGACACATTCTAAGTTAATTTAAAAATTCACTTTGTTAGACTTTAGTCTAACGATATAAACATATAATTGTGAGGAGGTCATGCGCAATCAAAAATTTTCCGCGTTCAGATTAAAACTTTTCCGCTAAAATTGCATTAAAATTTTAATACCATTAATATCGACTCCCGTCACCGACGTATTAGGTAAGATTTTTATGCCTTTACTAATAGAGTTTAATTGTATTAAAAATGAATTATTAAAAATTTTTAATTCTAAGAAGTATTAATATAATCACTATACAACATTTTTGCTGTAACATCATATTGAAATAATCATAGTAATGCATATAAAACTAATATATTGAATTTTTAAGTCTCTAGAAAGCATAAAATCTAGAGCTTCAGCTAATGGTTAGTTTTATGCACCGTCAGAGCCGATTAATGTTTTGTGTAATGTTGTTTAGACAACATATTGGATACCCAGATCTGTAAAGCTGCGCGCAACACCGTCGGAAAAACTCAGGGTTTAGTCTTAGTTGATGCTAAAATCATTCCGCAAAGTGGTGCAAAATCATATATGGTTCACTTGTGTATCTTCTAGCACAATGTAGTGGCGAAAGTTTATTGTTAATATACAGACAGGTATGGAATTCAACATCATAATTATATATATATTATTTTGGTGCAAGTTGATTCTTAAGCTTGAACGCTTTAACGCTCGATCTCTGTTATTATATCGCGGCTGCATGTGTGCTGTACCTAAAATAAATTGTAATTGTACGTCGTTTTTCCACACTTTTATACTTTTATTCGTTCTTGCTTTTCATTTGCATCATTTACAATAAGATGCGTGCGCATGGTCCTAATTAATGTCACGCGTTCAAATGGGCTAGCTACTATGTTACGCATACAGTCCAGCTCGACTATTTAAATTTTGAATAGCCTAGCTAGGCTATGCATTTGTGTCGAGTTTCGAGCCGGACTGTGCTTTTGTCACGAGGCGTTCAGCTGAGCCATATAACTTTAGCCAGACACTATTTAGTCCGCGAACAGTCCGTTTTACATACGTATCTAAATAATGCTCCAAAATCGGAATACAACTTAAAACGTTAATTGTATATATTAAAACAAAAATATAACTTACGATTAGTGTGAAAATACTATAGAACAAAATGCTATTACACTAATCACATTACTAAATAAAATTTCTCAATTGACAGTTCAGCCGGGCGCTCCGTTTGTGACGAGAGCCTAGCTAAGCTCTCTGTTTGTCACAATAAGACTAGCTAAGCTATAAAAATGTACCATAGTAGTCCAGCTAAGCTATAGTTCACCCGAACTTGTTGACTTGGACGCGTGACATAATTAGACCCTGGCGCACGCATCTTATCGTAAATGATGCAAAATACCGCAACAAAACTTTTCCCTGACATCATTGGCATTTCAAAGTTTACTATAATGCTAAAATGTAAAAACTTATCGTTTGTATAGCCGTTATACTGCATGTGGAAGCACCTTTCCAACACTCTACGCTATTTCTACCATACAATGCACTGGGATTGGAGGCGGAATGCAACGACTTATAAACGAATGCGTGATATTTCAAGACCTAAAAGGAGCAATAAAAATTTAATCCACCATCAGCAAACATTTCAGCGCTTTGCAAGAAAAATTCAAAGAAATCTTTTTTAAAAAAAATTGTTTAGTTTTGCAAAGGTCCACAGTAGCCGAAAAGCTTCCCAACCCGCCGGTGGCGAGCCTACCGACAGAACCTCCGGTCGGTATGGAATACTAGTACAAAGTAACTAGATAGAAATAATTGAGAAAGCATTTTTCAAACTTATACTGTTGAGCTATTCATAATTGAATGCCTTTACGCAGGAAACGCACTCCCGTCTTCACAATTGAAAACAACATGATTAGCACACGTCTTACAACAAAATGTAGCAGCAAATTATCCATAAGAGATAAGGGCAAGATGTCTTCTTATAACAATCATCGAAACTCCAAACCTCTAGATTTAATGAATGCATCACAAAATGTAGTCATTCTTTTCCCTGTGGCAGTAATAATCCCGGAAAACAAAAGCTAAATTATACTAAATTGTATTATCATGGTCAAGATGCGAGGAAATGGCGTTTAACCTTACTTTGAAAAACCCACATTTTAGTTTATTTTAGATAACAAAAACAATATAAAATAAACAAATACATTTAAACGTAATATATTTTAGTCCATAATTCAAATATAATAGAAAATAACAGTTATCAGAGCTAATAATTAGGTGGGGCCTCAAATGGCCGATCGTACAACATATATATTTAGCGGCCCTTGCAATATCTCAACTTAACTTAGAGATGATATATTAAGCCGAACCACCGCCAAATCTCTAGCCATTACAACATAAACTGGTAGTACATTACATTTTGGTACAACTGGCTCTTAAAAGTGCAACGATAGATCAGGAGTTTTAACAGGCGGTATTTCAATTAAGCAAAAAGCGAAATAAATCGTCAGTACGTAACCCAACCAGTCCATTAACATTTTTTATAAACCTATGTTAAATTTAATATATTAAGTTCTTCATATCCAGTTTTTCCATTTATTGTTCATAAGATGATTTTTAAAATCCGGGAAGACGCCCTGTAAACAGGCGCTGAAAACTCTCAACCAACAATATCTTTAAACAATTATGGCGACCATGCTTCACAACAATATATTAATTGTGGTTTATCATATGTCTTATAAATTCCGAGAAGAAATTTTATATCTCCAGATAAAATTTAGCGTTTAATTAGATTAACCTTTTTAAAAGAACATATTGTCATTGAAAAGCAATCATCAGAGAATTTTGATTTATTTGAAAGCAGAATACCTACAAAATACCTATAGCGACACAATGAAACGTAATATCAGATACAAATTTAGTCGGTACATGTAAATTTTGAAGTGGGCGAGCATCATGCTGAATATAAATGCTGTGAAAATAACTATTAAAAATTTGAACTTTAATAGTTCGATCAGTAAATGGCTTACAAAGGTCTAATAACACTGGTACTGTACCTTTCGAATAAAATTTAGATTTCACATAATGAATGAATTTGGCTGAGCTACCTGAATCCAAAATTGTACTTTCAAATTCCATAATATCTCTCTTTTCATTCGTGTTACCTCAGGTCCATTTTTGCAAGCTAATATATTTTTACATCATTTTTCCCCTTTTAAATATTCTTTAAAGCTTAAGATATGTTTTTGTGTTTTTGTAGTGTCTCTGCAGCATTTAAAATTATTATAACGCTTAGTATCAATACGAACAAATTTATCAATAAGTCAATTCAATTCGCGAATCAATACGCTTAACGCAATATTCTGGCCTGATAAACCATTTTTAAACTTGCTTTCCCAGTCAACTGAGCTTTTAAGCATTATTTCATTCTAATAAAATTAGCTTTGGTAAAATTTAGACACATACTAGTTCTTATTGTTTTATACTGCTAATAAAAGGACCTATATAAAATTCAATTTTTCGCGAATTAACACTTGCTGCACAATATCAGCATTACCAAAAAATCAGATCCGGGATTCTAACTGAAATGTGCGTTGGCTCTTGAAGTAAATGAGTAAAACCAAATTCTAACTGTCGAATATAAATTTTGTTCGGGTACAAAAGTTATATTTGACGATTCCCAGTTTATACTACGACAGTTAAAATCACGAACTAAGATTATATCATGTCTGCAAGAGTTTTGTTTAAAAATTTTGTGGAATAGTGGAAGGAGTCGGTCATACTCGTGTATTTTCCCTTCTCTGATAAGAAGGTCATTTTTATTCTATTTCCACGGATTCCATGGGGTACCACCCAATGTTCTGACAGGTTTCAGCTACTACCCAAAGGTTTCTTACGAGATGCCACCTGCCAGGACGCCCGCTGCCAATGGGATAAAAGCAATAATTACAATTACCGGTGACAGGTAATTTTGTTCCTGTATTATTGACTGTTGGTCCTTCACAGTTGTTATTCCCTCGAGAAAATTTCAATTAAGTAGCCGATAACTTCCGCGAACCTCAAGGTTCATTCTCCTGACATCATTGGGGCTAAGTATAGTCCGAAAAATTACCACGTAAGCATATTTGATAAGGTAAAGTGCATAACTGTGATCAACTCGCATACACTTCTATAAAATTTGTAATAATTTCGATATTAGTAATCATGCTCGGGTATGAAAATAATATTTACTAGGCAAGAAAATGACAAGCTAAATGTTGTGCTGGTTGGCAACATGTTTATCTAAATTTCAGTAAACGCCGTTCTTTTAAATCGGGCTAAGTCAAAATATTCAATCAAATCTTTTTCTAAATATTGGCCTCAATTCAATCAACCATATTAATGATTTAGGCGAGATTATATGCAATGAAAATGCAGATATGACGTATATAATGGTAAACTTTTATGGCATATAATCGAAGCAGATTAATTATTACCTAAGGGTTTGTTTTATCCGAGTCACGTGCTGACCGGCCAGACAGTTATTGTCTTTCTTATATTAGAATTGACGCTTGAAATTTGTTAATCAGCCTTGTGAGGCAGAAGCTAGAATTAACTGGACATTGTGAAGCACGAAGATTTGATGGAAATAGCTGTCAGCTAAACATATCAACCACCATACAATAATTTAGAGCATATATATTTATATTCCGATTAAATTGCAAACTTACGGGATGAACAGAGGCTTTCTTTTAAATATAGGTATATGTTTAACTATTAAAACTTTATACTAAAGCCTGTAATTATTAAGGACGTTTAGAGTTTTTCAAAGGTTTAATATGAAATATTTTCTAAAACTCCTTACTGCGTGGAAAAGTTTGAATTAAAAAACAATCTGGGAACCGAATTCATAATTGTCTGGAATTGTCATACACATTCTGCTGAAAATTTCCAAAATATAGCTTTAGTTGTCTTTATTTAGCTAGTATTTTAGTCATTTCATGAATTTACCAGGCAAAAGCTGCATCAGACATCAGTAAATGAACGCATATTTTACTGCTTAGCACTTTGATGCCATCACCAAACAACGATCAGTTGAATGATCGTGAAACGTGGATAGTCATTTAGTTCCAGACCAACTGCAATGAAGAAACCTAGGAAGTTGGGTTTCTTAATTTATGGAAGTTTCAGAAATTTTATCAGATTTAGTTACTTAACTAGTTTTGATCCATTTACATTATGATTTACGTGTGAGTTTGCTAATGTTATTCAAGTTGAGGGACGCAAGCTATATGCAACCCCTGTCAACGACGATATCTTACGCTTCAGCCTGAACCTTAGTATAAGCAAGTCCCTATGAAACAAAAAACACAACACACACACCCTAACCCCCATACAGAACAACAACAACAACAACAACCCAACAACAACAACAACAACAACAACAACAACAACAACAACAACAACAACAACAACAACAACAACAACAACAACAACAACAACAACAACAACAACAACAACAACAACAACAACAACAACAACAACAACAACAACAACAACAACAACAACAACAACAACAACAACAACAACAACAACAACAACAACAACAACAACAACAACAACAACAACAACAACAACAACAACAACAACAACAACAACAACAACAACAACAACAACAACAACAACAACAACAACAACAACAACAACAACAACAACAACAACAACAACAACAACAACAACAACAACAACAACAACAACAACAACAACAACAACAACAACAACAACAACAACAACAACAACAACAACAACAACAACAACAACAACAACAACAACAACAACAACAACAACAACAACAACAACAACAACAACAACAACAACAACAACAACAACAACAACAACAACAACAACAACAACAACAACAACAACAACAAAGTTTATTAAGAATTTACATATGCATGAATACTAAGTTTAAGACAAAGCTAGAATGACACTAAGCAGTAAGCATCGCACTAAGCTGTTCTTTTTATATTCATATATAACGCTAGACCCCTCAGCTTGACTTGGCCTTGAAAATATACTCAGGTACGAATAACTTTTGTCCAATGGATCTGATTTCAGCTTCTCATAGGCGTATAGACATCTCAGTATCTGTAGCTAACAAATAGAAAGTTTTGAACAACCCATTTTCATACCATAATGATCAATTTTGAGTTATCGTCAATTACAATGTGTTTTAAACGAATGGTTTAAAATATTTTAGCAAAATATAATGACTACTAACAAAACAAGGTGGCCCAGGTAAAGTCTATAGAACAGTATGACTTTCCCCATATAACAATGTAGGCGCGTTAGGCATGACGCGATCCATTTCAGCTTTACCCCTCGCTCGGTTTTTACGGAGAGCAACTCCTCGCTTTGGGATGGATCATGGCTTCACGGATAAAACGGTGTTTCGATACTCCCCCAGTATTTTGGAGAGAGTATGTATACCCAGTTAAAAACTGGGATTGATCGGAACAATTCTTATCTACTATACCATGACCCCTCCATTAAACGGGGAAGAGTAACGTCGGAATTCATCACATCATATCCAATTCGCTTACATAATATTTGCAGGAAGTGACATACCCGTCTCTTGAATTTATCGAGAAGGCTTGCTCTTGAGGTACCTTGCTTGGGATATTGATATTACTTCTCGTCCGTCAGAAGCAAAGTCCATTAAAAGTCGGCAGCCTGATAAATAGTTCCCGTGCATTGAGTAATCAAGTAGCAGGTCGCACCCGGTTTGGGTTTACAACAATTCCTTTGCTCAACAGGTCTTCTTTCCCCGCCGACTTCGCGGTGCCCGTTCCCACCGCTGTGGTTTCGCTAGATAGTAGATAGGGACAATAGGAATCTCGTTAATCCACAATAACACACAATAGATATAATATCCAATACTCTAGCTATATATAGATGTTCATGATAATAAAACGATTTATCTTCAAGTTTACGCGACGGACGGAAACGGAAATTTTAATTATTGCAAATAAAAATAGCTGGTTGCATATGAATTAGTAGAATGATAAAGAAGACGTTATCCGGATATAATTTTTAATGCATAAAAGTTTCATGTCAACCCAGCTGGACGAAATATGTTATGTGGGTGGTTACGTTTTTATTATCGCGGGTAAGCTATTATACAATCAAAATGCCGTTTATAGTTTCAATTCCAATACGTTTTTATGCAGAATGGTTTGATTTCATTTAAATTATGTGATAGGATTTGCTAATTCATTTTGAAATGGGTTAAAAATAGAATATCAAAATCGGATAAAATTGTACGTCGAAAGTAAAATTTTAAACAGCTTACTATAATCGGAAGAATTTTTGTGAAATAACCATTGCTTGATGCATTATTAAATATGAAACAAGCGATAAAACATCAGAACTTTTCACGATTCATTGCAATAAGGACATGGTCTTAAGGACAAATTTTCGTGTTGCTCAATAATCGCCAAATAATTTACTATTTTGAACTCTCTGCTTCAGCTGAATTTTATTATTAAGAACACACTCTTTCAGCTAATATTATTATTTTGAACACTCCCTCCCTGTCAGTTGAATTTCGTTATTTTTGTCTCAGCCGTCAGGCTGTGACATTGAGTTCACCTTCTGTCAGAGTGTGCATTAAAGCTTTATTTGCACTGCACTGCACGTACCTGTTATAGTCATAAAAGCCTTTTCAGATCCGACCGCTCGAGTCTGCATGCCAGGCAAAAATGGCATGCAGCAAACGTCCCGGATTTGCTGACTACAATGGAGATGAAAACATTTAGGAACTCCGAGAATTGATGACATCGAAAATTATATTATCAACTTTACCAGGTCTGAATTCATCGGGATTTAAGATTAAATTTTAGATGAGAGACAACGTATTACCAGTATTGATATGACTGTCGTTTCTTCCTTAAAAATGGTGTAAGTGAAAATTTATAGATGGTTAGAACTCGTTTAGTATTTCTATCGCAGGATAGTCAACACATAGGATTCTTCCTATTTTATAGACAGCATATTCGTAAACGCTAAAGCCAAATAATTTGACATGTTTCAAAAACCATATATTATGCTGAACCGTCGTAAAGTTTATATTTAAATAATTATATGTAGTCAAGGCGCATAAATTCTATTGTTAATAGCAATATGACTGCTGTGACATTTTTCTTTTAAGAAGAAAACTTTTTCGTTTTCAAACGCAAAGTTCTTGAGACATAGTATGTGTTTCCGACAGGGTAGCTTGTTAACACTCTCTCTTTCAGCTGAATTTTATTATTTCAAACACTCTGTTTCAGCTGAATGGGTGTATCAACTAAAATTACATAAATAGATTATAACTAAACATACCATCTGGTAAACACGTCAGCAAAAAAGTGTCTATTGAGGCGGAAATTTTTTCGTAGAACTATAAATAAATCCTAAGTCGCAGTGGGTTGTTAGAACTATATATAAGGCGCAATGCGTTGTTAGAACTATATATAAGGCGCAATGCGCTGTTAGATCTACATTTATGGTTCAAAAGGATGTTAGAACTATATTCAAGGCGCAGTCAGCTGTTAGAACTATATATAAGGCGCAATGAATTGTTAGAACAATATATATCTAAGGGGCAGCGGGCTGTTAGAACTATATCTAAGGCGCATTGAGCTTTTAGAACTATATCTAAGGCGCAATGGGCTGTTAAAACTATATCTAAGGCGTAGCGGTCTGTTAGAACTATATCTAAGGCGCAATGGGGTTTTAGAACTATATCTAAGATGCTATGAGCTGCTTCAACTATATCAATGGCGCAATAGATTGTTAGCTCTATATCTAAGGCGCGATCGGACGTCAGAACTACATCCCAAGGCGCAATGGGATGTTAGAACTATATCTAAGGCGCAATGGGCTGTTAGAACTAAAGCTAAGGCATAATGGGCTGTTAGAACAATATCTAAGGCACAATCAGCTGTTAAGACTAAATGCTAAGGCGCAATTAGAACTGTGTCTAAAGCGCAATGGACTGCTAGAACTATATCTAAGGCGCAACGGGCTGTTAAATATATATATAAGGCGCAATGGGTTGATAGAACTATATCTAAGGCACAATAAGCTATTAGGACTAAATCCGCAGTGGGCTGTTAGAACTATGTCTAAAGCGCAATGGGCTGTTAGAACTATATCTAAGGCGCAATGGGCTGTTACAACTATATATAAAGCGCAATGGGTTGTTCGATCAGCGGGTGTATTTATAGCATCTTGTTCACTGCAGTTTTTCATGAATTCTCATTTTTGTGTATTTAGTGTGTGCTGATAAATATCTCTGACAGATAAACATATATAAATATATAAAGATTAACCGTTGAGTTGAAAACCCTATGTTACATCAAACATTAATTCGCTCGCCGTTGCTGCGCTAGTTTGAAGTGTTTTACAGATGGACTATAATTAAGTATACGAAATTGGTCAAAGTTAGACCTTAGTAACGGTGGCTAGCATCCCACGATAGTCTCCTACTAATGACCTCATTTGATTGCAAATGAAATTCAATATCTAACCTTCATGACTGTTCTAATTAAAATATCAAAAATTGTTTATTGTATATACGAACTACTTAGCTAGTGCCAGGTAGTTTTCACTGTTTTTTGGACTAAACTGGCAGCTTCAACCCAACGGCTACAGCGTAGCATCTAGTTGTATTGTTGTTTCACATAATGAAACGCAACTCATGCAAATTTTTCTACCGAATTTTACTCCAATAAAATCATTTCTATAAACGTTGTTTGAAGGTCTAGGCTTAAATATGGACAATATTAACTAATAACAATTTGCTTTACCCGACTCTCTAAAGCTTTGTAACTGGGAAATAGGATGAATTTTATACAACATTTATACCATTAGATTCAAATCTTTAGCGAACAAAAGTATGTATTATATACATAATGATTATAATATATTATTGTTATTAAAATGTGTGGTTACTGATACAAACTGATACCTGTCAAACAATTACCTAAATTTGTGCCTGCCTTAGTTTAACATGTCAACATTTACAAATCGCTTCAGTCGTCATTTTCGTTCATCCATTCGTTCTCTTGCACATTCATGTGAGCTTAGTTTGCTGTTGCGGCTGTTGTTGTTGCTGACAGCTTTTATGTGACCACATAATCATAGTGGCCACCGACGACATTACTGTATTCGTGATATTGGTCAAATAAGTTTGAAGCAAAATATAACGAGAAATATAATTATATACGCATTATCATACTCTTTATTGTTGCCAATATCAATTCTAAGTAACTGTTATATACATCTTCTGACAATTATAGTGTTATTGAGTAGAAACCACAGACCTACATTCTACACAGTCAATCTGAGCAACAAACGAGATTATTGCGATTATGGTCTCAGGCCACAAGCGGGTCACAAATAATATCTGGAAGTATAATTCGCAGCGGTGAAGTTTCTGGTATTGGCAGTCAATCCTATCTATATGTTAATAGTCATAGATTCCCTCAAGTAACTAAAGACCGTGATCAGTATCTAGTATACTGAGATGAACGCAGTATAGCTAACTTTCTAGTTTTGACAAATGGCACCTTTTTTGTTAAACAAAATTTTGTGGACAAATCGCTAGATTTATCAAATTTGGGTATTGTGCCGCTAAATGCTAGACAAACAGAATCGGTCTTGTATTTGTGACGCTTCAGTTCCCTTTACCTGTGTCCCATATATCATCATTTTACCGATAGACTAGTTTAAGTGAAGATTTTTATGTTTCGTACATGAAGCATAGTTGATTTTGTATAAGGCCACTATGGGAACCCAAAGCCCTATGGGTCTAGGAGCTCGTACCTGTATGATCTATGGAGAAATTTTTAGTTTGCGTGTGTACCTGTAATTGCTTCAGCTGTGTACATAGCATACAAGTATAGCTGAGCGGTTACCAAACACTCTTTGCAAGTCACCAAATTGGATAGCGTAGTATTCGAAATACCTCGAAGTAAAATTGGTAGTATTCAATTTGCGCTGGATACTGATCCACAAAGGCTTAGTCACGGTACGATTCTGGACGTAGTTAGATTCTGATATATCTAATGGGCTATTTACGATATCTTATAAGCGCTATGACTCTACATTATTTAGTAGTGAAACCTGAATGGATAGTCAAGTGACAACTTAATAATTGGGACTAGCTATCAGTTTTGTATTAAAGATATAACTACCGTTTCTAAGTATTTTCGTACTTTGACAGAACTATTAAAGACAATATAAAGTGCCTTGATTGTCCATGGTTGTATTTGTCAAAACTACGAAACTGCATCGTGCAAAAATTCGCCACAAGAATTCTGCTATCGGCATTCGCGGTTAACGAACACAAACCTGGGCTCCGTGATGTCCTAATGCAATTTGAGTACGCGTATATTTTCTGAATTCGCACGCTTTTATGCACGTTAATTAAATGACTGGTAAATCACGTAGTTATTTTTCCAGGCTATTGCTGTATGTGCGACAAAAACCTGGTTACTAATTACGTTTTCAAGTTGCTATTACTATTGCTAAATTGTAAATTTGTGACTACGAACGCAAGCGACTACGTGTTGATGTATCGCAAATCGTGTCCGCGCTATCCTAAGTCATATTTTTACGCAAAAACGATACGCGACAAGAATATATCACAGAATTAGAATTTGTAGTTTATGAAGAATTTGAATTCGAATATTTTCCTGTTCGATGGTTGTTACTAGCGGAAGCGTAAACCTATTTACATTCTCTCAAAAAACTTATCTAATAATAGTACCCAATAAGCAATCATAATTGTTCCAAAACAAAAATCTTACACAATTTATTTGAGCTTTCAAATCATCAGAACTTTATTATTTTACAGAAATTTAGTTGTACTGCTAGAGTGCCTATAAGCGAACACGCACATATCCAATTTATTTATCTAATTCAATTATTATTTCATTCACGATTATCAAAAACCAAATTAGATTTTCTCACAAATCTATTATACAAACATCGGCGAAAAACCGATAGATAATGATGAAAAGTTGACGCTTTTGTAATTCTCTATAGGTCGAAAATAGCCAAGTTTTTCGTTTTAACACTAAACTGGTTCAGCGGCGTAACCAAGACGAGGAGGCACCGGTAGGGGGCGTGTCCCTCATATAACCATCCGTGTCCATCCGTGAACGATAAGAGTAAAGTGGAGTATAAATTTATGTGGCTCATATATATTTAAGTCTGTGCCCAACCTAGCAAATCCAGTGCCCCCACCCACCTGGAGAATTTTCTGGCTACGCCTCTGTCATAGACATAGTCATTTAACACACAGACATCAAGAAATAATTTTTCGAAGGGACAACAGTTTTCGTTGAAAGAAAGGAAATTTATGCAAACGAATCATATTTCAATTTTTCAATTTTGCATTTCAATTCATTAGCCCGTGAAGTTCTCGGACCGAAAAAGTGTACTCCACAGATAATCCCAGCATTTCAGGATCTTCCCACGCCTTGTCTATAAAATGACAGCATCACTCATGACGTCTAGTTAGTTGGGCTTTTCCCTTATACATCATTTTTCTATATTTATGAAAGTTAGTTTTAAAGACAGGCGGTGATGCGCTTGAAGAATTATAGAACCAAATTAGTCGTGCCGTAGCTCGTCGCCTCAATTATAGAGCGACGGCGTGACAAATTGTCCTCTACACGAGCGATGAATGAAAATATCCTTTTGTTAGTTCAACGCCTTTGATAGTTCGTCGTCGTTGATGAAACTAGTCATCCAAAGTTTCTGCGTGACAAACATGTATACCATTTTGATTTCTGAGCTACTATGGAAAAAACTTTTTTTTACGAAGCGACAGATTACTATTTGCTGCCATTTTCTAAATATGTAATACTCTTGTAAAAAGTTAGTCGGAACAAATACTAATGAGCAGACTATAAATTCATTGTTGGTGATTGCTGAGACTGTCGTACAACTTGTTCAGTGGATTATCAATTGAGTATTAAGGTACATAAGCATTTAGGTCCAAATTTTTGCCCAGTCGTGGTTCTCTATTGCGTTGATCGGTTAAATTTGCTTAAAAATTGTGTTTTTAATTTATTCCCAACTACCGCTGCGCCTTTTGATACGCTAAATTCGATAATCTATTAAACCATAAACCATAGCTTTATAGAATCGGGACGAGGGGCGTGGTAGAGGGTGAACAGCTATTTGTGCTGAAGGTCAGGTGTTCAAGCTTATTCCAGGGGCTTCGTTCCAAAGGGGGTCCGAGCTAAATGGATAACCCCCTCACCCCCTATAAGCATGCATGGAATACAGTTGCAATACTTTTGCAGTCGTTGTGATAGTCGGAAAAATTAACTCAAAGGAACGAAAAAATCCAAACAGGTAACGTTTTCTAAACTTAATCGGGTGATTTCTTGTAACTGACATCGCTTTATGTTTCATTGGGACCGTAGGGTTTCCGTAGTTTAAGAAACATTTCACGACGTGTTCTATATTCCACATTATTTCGTTTCACCGTTACGCAATGTTTGTATGACGTCGGTGTACCGGTTACGTAATTTCATTGAGATCGTCAGTATTCAGTTATGTCATTTTGAATATTATTATATATTTGCCATAGCAAATTGTTTTATGACCGACTTCTTCTAACTGAAGAGGCTCTCGGCCTGGAAGTGGTGGTGTTTTCGGCTGCACCTGCTTCTGGCTCATGCTGCCTTGTAAAACTTCAGGCTTTGCCCTGTTTAGTTTACAATGGTATTTTTTCTTTTCACCGGTGAAGCATCATTTAATAGAAAAATGGAGAGGCGGTCGGCCAAGAAGTTGTGGTATTTTCGGCTCTACCTGCTTCTGGCTTATGTTGACTAAAACTTCAGGCTTTGCCCTGTTTAGTTTACAATGGTATTTTTTTCTTTTTACCGGTGAAGCATCATTTAATAGAAAAATGGAGAGGCTGTCGGCATAGAAGTTGTGGTGTTTTCGGCTCCACCTGCTTCTGGCTCTTGCTGCCTTGTAAAATTCCAGGCTTTGCCCTGTTTAGTTTACCTTGGTATTTTTTCTTTTCACCGGTGAAGCACCATTAAATAGAAAAATAGAGAGGCTGTCGCCATAGAAGTTGTGGTATTTTCGGCTGCACCTGCTTCTGGCTTATGTTGACTAAAACTTCAGGCTTTGCCCTGTTTAGTTTACAATGGTATTTTTTTCTTTTTACCGGTGAAGCATCATTTAATAGAAAAATGGAGAGGCTGTCGGCATAGAAGTTGTGGTGTTTTCGGCTCCACCTGCTTCTGGCTCTTGGTGCCTTGTAAAATTTCAGGCTTTGCCCCGTTTAGTTTACCTTGGCATTTTTTTCTTTTCACCGGTGAAGCATCATTTAATAGAAAAATGAAGAAGCTGTCGGCATAGAAGTTGTGGTGTTTTCGGCTGCACCTGCTTCCGGCTCTTGCTGCCTTGTAAAACTTAAGGCTTTGCCCTGTTTAGTTTACCCTGGTATTTTTTCTTTTTACCTGTGAAGCATCATTTTTAATAGAAAAATGGAGAGGCTGTCGGCCAAGAAGTTGTGGTATTTTCGGCTGCACCTGCTTCTGGCTCATGTTGCCTTGTAAAACTTCAGGCTTTGTCCTGTTTAGTTTACAATGTTATTTTTTCTTTTCACCGGTGAAGCATCATTTAATAGCAAAATGGAGAGGCGGTCAGCCAAGAAGTTGTGGTATTTTCGGCTCCACCTGCTTCTGGCTCTTGCTGCCTTGTAAAATTTTAGTCTTTGCCCTGTTTAGTTTACCCTGGTATTTTTTCTTGTCACCGGTGAAGCATCATTTAATAGAAAAATGGAGAGGCTGTCGGCGTAGAAGTTGTGGTGTTCTCGGCTCCACCTGGTTTTGGCTCTTGATGCCTAGTAAAGTTTCTGGCTTTGCCTTGTTTAATTTATCCTGGTAATTTTTTCTTTTTTAGGTGAAGCACCATTAAATAGAAAAATAGAGAGGCTGTCGGCATAGAAGTTGTGGTATTTTCGGCTGCACCTGCTTCTGGCTCATGCTGCCTTGTAAAACTTCAGGCTTTGCCCTGTTTAATGGTACTTTTTCTTTTCACCGGTGAAGCATCATTTAATAGAAAAATGGAGAGGCTGTCGGCATACAAGTTGTGGTGTTTTCGGCTCCACCTGCTTCTGGCTCTTGCTGCCTTGTAAAATTTCAGGCTTTGCCCCGTTTAGTTTACCTTGGCATTTTTTCTTTTCACCGGTGCAGCATCATTTAATAGAAAAATGGAGAGGCTGTCGGTTATAGAAGTTGTGGTGTTTTCGGCTGCACCTGCTTCCGGCTCTTGCTGCCTTGTAAAACTTCAGGCTTTGCCCTGTTTAGTTTACCCTGGTATTTTTTCTTTTTACCTGTGAAGCATCATTTTTAATAGAAAAATGAAGAGGCTGTCGGCCAGGAAGTTGTGGTATTTTCGGCTCCACCTGCTTCTGGCTCTTGCTGCCTAGTAAAATTTTAGTCTTTGCCCTGTTTAGTTTACCGTGGTATTTTTTCTTTTCACCGGTGAAGCATCATTTAATAGAAAAATGGAGAGGCTGTCGGCGTAGAAGTTGTGGTGTTCTCGGCTCCACCTGCTTCTGGCTCTTGCTGCCTAGTAAAGTTTCTGGCTTTACCTTGTTTAATTTATCCTGGTAATTTTTTTCTTTTTTTCGGTGAAGCACCATTAAATAGAAAAATACAGAGGCTGTCGGCCAAGAAGTTGTGCTATTTTCGGCTGCACCTGCTTCTGGCTCATGTTGCCTTGTAAAACTTCAGGCTTTGCCCTGTTTAGTTTACAATGGTATTTTTTCTTTTCACCGGTGAAGCATCATTTAATAGAAAAATGTAGAGGCGGTCGGCCAAGAAGTTGTGGTATTTTTGGCTCCACCTGCTTCTGGCTCTTGCTGCCTTGTAAAATTTTAGTCTTTGCCCTGTTTAGTTTACCGTGGTATTTTTTCTTTTCACCGGTGAAGCATCATTTAATAGAAAAATGGAGAGGCTGTCGGCGTAGAAGTTGTGGTGTTCTCGGCTCCACCTGCTTCTGGCTCTTGCTGCCTAGTAAAGTTTCTGGCTTTACCTTGTTTAATTTATCCTGGTAATTTTTTTCTTTTTTTCGGTGAAGCACCATTAAATAGAAAAATACAGAGGCTGTCGGCCAAGAAGTTGTGCTATTTTCGGCTCCACCTGCCTTTGGCTCTTGCTGCCTAGTAAAGTGTCTGGCTTTGCCTTGTTTAATTTATCCTGGTAATTTTTTTCTTTTTTCGGTGAAGCACCATTAAATAGAAAAATATAGAGGCTGTCGGCATAGAAGTTGTGGTATTTTCGCCTGCACCTGCTTCTGGCTCATGCTACCTTGTAAAACTTCAGGCTTTGCCCTGTTTAGTTTACAATGGTATTTTTTCTTTTCACCGGTGAAGCATCATTTAATAGAAAAATGGAGAGGCTGTCGGCATAGAAGTTCTGGTGTTTTCGGCTCCACCTGCTTCAGGCTCTTGCTGCCTTGTAAAATTTCAGGCTTTGGCCTGTTTAGTTTACCTTGGCATTTTTTTCTTTTCACCGGTGAAGCATCATTTAATAGAAAAATGGAGAGGCTGTCGGCATAGAAGTTGTGGCGTTTTCGCCTGCACCTGCTTCCGGCTCTTGCTGCCTTGTAAAACTTCAGGCTTTGCCCTGTTTAGTTTACCCTGGTATTTTTTCTTTTTACCTGTGAAGCATCATTTTTAATAGAAAAATGGAGAGGCTGTCGGCCAGGAAGTTTTGGTATTTTCGGCTCCACCTGCTTCTGGGTCTTGCTGCCTAGTAAAGTTTCTGGCTTTGCCTTGTTTAATTTATCCTGGTAATTTTTTTCGGTGAAACACCATTAAATAGAAAAATAGAGAGGCTGTCGGCATAGAAGTTGTGGTATTTTCGGCTGCACCTGCTTCTGGCTCATGTTGCCTTGTAAAACTTCAGGCTTTGCCCTGTTTAGTTTACAATGGTATTTTTTCTTTTCACCGGTGAAGCATCATTTAATAGAAAAATGTAGAGGCGGTCGGCCAAGAAGTTGTGGTATTTTCGGCTCCACCTGCTTCTGGCTCTTGCTGCCTTGTAAAATTTTAGTCTTTGCCCTGTTTAGTTTACCCTGGTATTTTTTCTTTTCACCGGTGAAGCATCATTTAATAGAAAAATGGAGAGGCTGTCGGCGTAGAAGTTGTGGTGTTCTCGGCTCCACCTTCTTCTGGCTCTTGCTGCCTAGTAAAGTTTCTGGCTTTGCCTTGTTTAATTTATCCTGGTAATTTTTTTCGGTGAAACACCATTAAATAGAAAAATAGAGAGGCTGTCGGCATAGAAGTTGTGGTATTTTCGGCTGCACCTGCTTCTGGCTCATGTTGCCTTGTAAAACTTCAGGCTTTGCCCTGTTTAGTTTACAATGGTATTTTTTCTTTTCACCGGTGAAGCATCATTTAATAGAAAAATGTAGAGGCGGTCGGCCAAGAAGTTGTGGTATTTTCGGCTCCACCTGCTTCTGGCTCTTGCTGCCTTGTAAAATTTTAGTCTTTGCCCTGTTTAGTTTACCGTGGTATTTTTTCTTTTCACCGGTGAAGCATCATTTAATAGAAAAATGGAGAGGCTGTCGGCGTAGAAGTTGTGGTGTTCTCGGCTCCACCTGCTTCTGGCTCTTGCTGCCTAGTAAAGTTTCTGGCTTTACCTTGTTTAATTTATCCTGGTAATTTTTTTCTTTTTTTCGGTGAAGCACCATTAAATAGAAAAATACAGAGGCTGTCGGCCAAGAAGTTGTGCTATTTTCGGCTCCACCTGCCTTTGGCTCTTGCTGCCTAGTAAAGTGTCTGGGTTTGCCTTGTTTAATTTATCCTGGTAATTTTTTTCTTTTTTCGGTGAAGCACCATTAAATAGAAAAATATAGAGGCTGTCGGCATAGAAGTTGTGGTATTTTCGCCTGCACCTGCTTCTGGCTCATGCTACCTTGTAAAACTTCAGGCTTTGCCCTGTTTAGTTTACAATGGTATTTTTTCTTTTCACCGGTGAAGCATCATTTAATAGAAAAATGGAGAGGCGGTCGGCCAAGAAGTTGTGGTATTTTCGGCTCCACCTGCTTCTGGCTCTTGCTGCCTTGTAAAATTTTAGTCTTTGCCCTGTTTAGTTTACCCTGGTATTTTTTCTTTTCATCGGTGAAGCATCATTTAATAGAAAAATGGAGAGGCTGTCGGCATAGAAGTTCTGGTGTTTTCGGCTCCACCTGCTTCAGGCTCTTGCTGCCTTGTAAAATTTCAGGCTTTGGCCTGTTTAGTTTACCTTGGCATTTTTTTCTTTTCACCGGTGAAGCATCATTTAATAGAAAAATGGAGAGGCTGTCGGCATAGAAGTTGTGGCGTTTTCGCCTGCACCTGCTTCCGGCTCTTGCTGCCTTGTAAAACTTCAGGCTTTGCCCTGTTTAGTTTACCCTGGTATTTTTTCTTTTTACCTGTGAAGCATCATTTTTAATAGAAAAATGGAGAGGCTGTCGGCCAGGAAGTTTTGGTATTTCGGCTCCACCTGCTTCTGGGTCTTGCTGCCTAGTAAAGTTTCTGGCTTTGCCTTGTTTAATTTATCCTGGTAATTTTTTTCGGTGAAACACCATTAAATAGAAAAATAGAGAGGCTGTCGGCATAGAAGTTGTGGTATTTTCGGCTGCACCTGCTTCTGGCTCATGTTGCCTTGTAAAACTTCAGGCTTTGCCCTGTTTAGTTTACAATGGTATTTTTTCTTTTCACCGGTGAAGCATCATTTAATAGAAAAATGGAGAGGCTGTCGGCGTAGAAGTTGTGGTGTTCTCGGCTCCACCTGCTTCTGGCTCTTGCTGCCTAGTAAAGTTTCTGGCTTTACCTTGTTTAATTTATCCTGGAATTTTTTCTTTTTTTCGGTGAAGCACCATTAAATAGAAAAATACAGAGGCTGTCGGCCAAGAAGTTGTGCTATTTTCGGCTCCACCTGCTTCTGGCTCATGCTACCTTGTAAAACTTCAGGCTTTGCCCTGTTTAGTTTACAATGGTATTTTTTCTTTTCACCGGTGAAGCATCATTTAATAGAAAATGGAGAGGCGGTCGGCCAAGAAGTTGTGGTATTTTCGGCTCCACCTGCTTCTGCCTCTTGCTGCCTTGTAAAATTTTAGTCTTTGCCCTGCTTAGTTTACCCTGGTATTTTTTCTTTTCATCGGTGAAGCATCATTTAATAGAAAAATGGAGAGGCTGTCGGCATAGAAGTTCTGGTGTTTTCGGCTCCACCTGCTTCAGGCTCTTGCTGCCTTGTAAAATTTCATGCTTTGGCCTGTTTAGTTTACCTTGGCATTTTTTTCTTTTCACCGGTGAAGCATCATTTAATAGAAAAATGGAGAGGCTGTCGGCATAGAAGTTGTGGCGTTTTCGCCTGCACCTGCTTCCGGCTCTTGCTGCCTTGTAAAACTTCAGGCTTTGCCCTGTTTAGTTTACCCTGCTATTTTTTCTTTTTACCTGTGAAGCATCATTTTTAATAGAAAAATGGAGAGGCTGTCGGCCAGGAAGTTTTGGTATTTTCGGCTCCACCTGCTTCTGGCTCTTGCTGCCTAGTAAAGTTTCTGGCTTTGCTTTGTTTAATTTATCCTGGTAATTTTTTTTCGGTGAAACACCATTAAATAGAAAAATAGAGAGGCTGTCGGCATAGAAGTTGTGGTATTTTCGGCTGCACCTGCTTCTGGCTCATGTTGCCTTGTAAAACTTCAGGCTTTGCCCTGTTTAGTTTACAATGGTATTTTTTCTTTTCACCGGTGAAGCATCATTTAATAGAAAAATGTAGAGGCGGTCGGCCAAGAAGTTGTGGTATTTTCGGCTCCACCTGCTTCTGGCTCTTGCTGCCTTGTAAAATTTTAGTCTTTGCCCTGTTTAGTTTACCCTGGTATTTTTTCTTTTCACCGGTGAAGCACCATTAAATAGAAAAATATAGAGGCTGTCGGCATAGAAGTTGTGGTGTTGTCGGCTCCACCTGCTTCTGGCTCATGCTACCTTGTAAAACTTCAGGCTTTGCCCTGTTTAGTTTACAATGGTATTTTTTCTTTTCACCGGTGAAGCATCATTTAATAGAAAAATGGAGAGGCTGTCGGCATAGAAGTTCTGGTGTTTTCGGCTCCACCTGCTTCAGGCTCTTGCTGCCTTGTAAAATTTCAGGCTTTGGCCTGTTTAGTTTACCTTGGCATTTTTTTCTTTTCACCGGTGAAGCATCATTTAATAGAAAAATGGAGAGGCTGTCGGCATAGAAGTTGTGGCGTTTTCGCCTGCACCTGCTTCCGGCTCTTGCTGCCTTGTAAAACTTCAGGCTTTGCCCTGTTTAGTTTACCCTGGTATTTTTTCTTTTTACCTGTGAAGCATCATTTTTAATAGAAAAATGGAGAGGCTGTCGGCCAGGAAGTTTTGCTATTTTCGGCTCCACCTGCTTCTGGGTCTTGCTGCCTAGTAAAGTTTCTGGCTTTGCCTTGTTTAATTTATCCTGGTAATTTTTTTCGGTGAAACACCATTAAATAGAAAAATAGAGAGGCTGTCGGCATAGAAGTTGTGGTATTTTCGGCTGCACCTGCTTCTGGCTCATGTTGCCTTGTAAAACTTCAGGCTTTGCCCTGTTTAGTTTACAATGGTATTTTTTCTTTTCACCGGTGAAGCATCATTTAATAGAAAAATGTAGAGGCGGTCGGCCAAGAAGTTGTGGTATTTTCGGCTCCACCTGCTTCTGGCTCTTGCTGCCTTGTAAAATTTTAGTCTTTGCCCTGTTTAGTTTACCCTGGTATTTTTTCTTTTCACCGGTGAAGCATCATTTAATAGAAAAATGGAGAGGCTGTCGGCGTAGAAGTTGTGGTGTTCTCGGCTCCACCTGCTTCTGGCTCTTGCTGCCTAGTAAAGTTTCTGGCTTTGCCTTGTTTAATTTATCCTGGTAATTTTTTTCGGTGAAACACCATTAAATAGAAAAATAGAGAGGCTGTCGGCATAGAAGTTGTGGTATTTTCGGCTGCACCTGCTTCTGGCTCATGTTGCCTTGTAAAACTTCAGGCTTTGCCCTGTTTAGTTTACAATGGTATTTTTTCTTTTCACCGGTGAAGCATCATTTAATAGAAAAATGTAGAGGCGGTCGGCCAAGAAGTTGTGGTATTTTCGGCTCCACCTGCTTCTGGCTCTTGCTGCCTTGTAAAATTTTAGTCTTTGCCCTGTTTAGTTTACCGTGGTATTTTTTCTTTTCACCGGTGAAGCATCATTTAATAGAAAAATGGAGAAGCTGTCGGCGTAGAAGTTGTGGTGTTCTCGGCTCCACCTGCTTCTGGCTCTTGCTGCCTAGTAAAGTTTCTGGCTTTACCTTGTTTAATTTATCCTGGTAATTTTTTTCTTTTTTTCGGTGAAGCACCATTAAATAGAAAAATACAGAGGCTGTCGGCCAAGAAGTTGTGCTATTTTCGGCTCCACCTGCCTTTGGCTCTTGCTGCCTAGTAAAGTGTCTGGCTTTGCCTTGTTTAATTTATCCTGGTAATTTTTTTCTTTTTTCGGTGAAGCACCATTAAATAGAAAAATATAGAGGCTGTCGGCATAGAAGTTGTGGTGTTTTCGGCTCCACCTGCTTCAGGCTCTTGCTGCCTTGTAAAATTTCAGGCTTTGGCCTGTTTAGTTTACCTTGGCATTTTTTCTTTTCACCGGTGAAGCATCATTTAATAGAAAAATGGAGAGGCTGTCGGCATAGAAGTTGTGGCGTTTTCGCCTGCACCTGCTTCCGGCTCTTGCTGCCTTGTAAAACTTCAGGCTTTGCCCTGTTTAGTTTACCCTGGTATTTTTTCTTTTCATCGGTGAAGCATCATTTAATAGAAAAATGGAGAGGCTGTCGGCATAGAAGTTGTGGTATTTTCGGCTCCACCTGCTTCTGGCTCTTGCTGCCTTGTAAAATTTTAGTCTTTGCCCTGTTTAGTTTACCCTGGTATTTTTTCTTTTCATCGGTGAAGCATCATTTAATAGAAAAATGGAGAGGCTGTCGGCATAGAAGTTCTGGTGTTTTCGGCTCCACCTGCTTCAGGCTCTTGCTGCCTTGTAAAATTTCAGGCTTTGGCCTGTTTAGTTTACCTTGGCATTTTTTCTTTTCACCGGTGAAGCATCATTTAATAGAAAAATGGAGAGGCTGTCGGCATAGAAGTTGTGGCGTTTTCGCCTGCACCTGCTTCCGGCTCTTGCTGCCTTGTAAAACTTCAGGCTTTGCCCTGTTTAGTTTACCCTAGTATTTTTTCTTTTTACCTGTGAAGCATCATTTTTAATAGAAAAATGGAGAGGCTGTCGGCCAGGAAGTTTTGGTATTTTCGGCTCCACCTGCTTCTGGGTCTTGCTGCCTAGTAAAGTTTCTGGCTTTGCCTTGTTTAATTTATCCTGGTAATTTTTTTCGGTGAAACACCATTAAATAGAAAAATAGAGAGGCTGTCGGCATAGAAGTTGTGGTATTTTCGGCTGCACCTGCTTCTGGCTCATGTTGCCTTGTAAAACTTCAGGCTTTGCCCTGTTTAGTTTACAATGGTATTTTTTCTTTTCACCGGTGAAGCATCATTTAATAGAAAAATGTAGAGGCGGTCGGCCAAGAAGTTGTGGTATTTTCGGCTCCATCTGCTTCTGGCTCTTGCTGCCTTGTAAAATTTTAGTCTTTGCCCTGTTTAGTTTACCCTGGTATTTTTTCTTTTCACCGGTGAAGCATCATTTAATAGAAAAATGGAGAGGCTGTCGGCGTAGAAGTTGTGGTGTTCTCGGCTCCACCTGCTTCTGGCTCTTGCTGCCTAGTAAAGTTTCTGGCTTTACCTTGTTTAATTTATCCTGGAATTTTTTTCTTTTTTTCGGTGAAGCACCATTAAATAGAAAAATACAGAGGCTGTCGGCCAAGAAGTTGTGCTATTTTCGGCTCCACCTGCTTCTGGCTCATGCTACCTTGTAAAACTTCAGGCTTTGCCCTGTTTAGTTTACAATGGTATTTTTTCTTTTCACCGGTGAAGCATCATTTAATAGAAAATGGAGAGGCGGTCGGCCAAGAAGTTGTGGTATTTTTGGCTCCACCTGCTTCTGGCTCTTGCTGCCTTGTAAAATTTTAGTCTTTGCCCTGCTTAGTTTACCCTGGTATTTTTTCTTTTCATCGGTGAAGCATCATTTAATAGAAAAATGGAGAGGCTGTCGGCATAGAAGTTCTGGTGTTTTCGGCTCCACCTGCTTCAGGCTCTTGCTGCCTTGTAAAATTTCAGGCTTTGGCCTGTTTAGTTTACCTTGGCATTTTTTTCTTTTCACCGGTGAAGCATCATTTAATAGAAAAATGGAGAGGCTGTCGGCATAGAAGTTGTGGCGTTTTCGCCTGCACCTGCTTCCGGCTCTTGCTGCCTTGTAAAACTTCAGGCTTTGCCCTGTTTAGTTTACCCTGCTATTTTTTCTTTTTACCTGTGAAGCATCATTTTTAATAGAAAAATGGAGAGGCTGTCGGCCAGGAAGTTTTGGTATTTTCGGCTCCACCTGCTTCTGGCTCTTGCTGCCTAGTAAAGTTTCTGGCTTTGCTTTGTTTAATTTATCCTGGTAATTTTTTTTCGGTGAAACACCATTAAATAGAAAAATAGAGAAACTGTCGGCATAGAAGTTGTGGTATTTTCGGCTGCACCTGCTTCTGGCTCATGTTGCCTTGTAAAACTTCAGGCTTTGCCCTGTTTAGTTTACAATGGTATTTTTTCTTTTCACCGGTGAAGCATCATTTAATAGAAAAATGTAGAGGCGGTCGGCCAAGAAGTTGTGGTATTTTCGGCTCCACCTGCTTCTGGCTCTTGCTGCCTTGTAAAATTTTAGTCTTTGCCCTGTTTAGTTTACCCTGGTATTTTTTCTTTTCACCGGTGAAGCATCATTTAATAGAAAAATGGAGAGGCTGTCGGTGTAGAAGTTGTGGTGTTGTCGGCTCCACCCGCTTCTGGCTCTTGCTGCCTAGTAAAGTTTCTGGCTTTACCTTGTTTAATTTATCCTGGTAATTTTTTTCTTTTTTCGGTGAAGCACCATTAAATAGAAAAATACAGAGGCTGTCGGCCAAGAAGTTGTGCTATTTTCGGCTCCACCTGCCTTTGGCTCTTGCTGCCTAGTAAAGTGTCTGGCTTTGCCTTGTTTAATTTATCCTGGTAATTTTTTTCTTTTTTCGGTGAAGCACCATTAAATAGAAAAATACAGAGGCTGTCGGCCAAGAAGTTGTGCTATTTTCGGCTCCACCTGCCTTTGGCTCTTGCTGCCTAGTAAAGTGTCTGGCTTTGCCTTGTTTAATTTATCCTGGTAATTTTTTTCTTTTTTCGGTGAAGCACCATTAAATAGAAAAATAGAGAGGCTGTCGGCATAGAAGTTGTGGTATTTTCGCCTGCACCTGCTTCTGGCTCATGTTGCCTTGTAAAACTTCAGGCTTTTCCCTGTTTAGTTTACAATGGTATTTTTTCTTTTCACCGGAGAAGCATCATTTAATAGAAAAATGGAGAGGCGGTCGGCCAAGAAGTTGTGGTATTTTCGGCTCCACCTGCTTCTGGCTCTTGCTGCCTTGTAAAATTTTAGTCTTTGCCCTGTTTAGTTTACCCTGGTATTTTTTCTTTTCACCGGTGAAGCATCATTTAATAGAAAAATGGAGAGGCTGTCGGCGTAGAAGTTGTGGTGTTCTCGGCTCCACCTGCTTCTGGCTCTTGCTGCCTAGTAAAGTTTCTGGCTTTACCTTGTTTAATTTATCCTGGTAATTTTTTTCTTTTTTCGGTGAAGCACCATTAAATAGAAAAATACAGAGGCTGTCGGCCAAGAAGTTGTGCTATTTTCGGCTCCACCTGCCTTTGGCTCTTGCTGCCTAGTAAAGTGTCTGGCTTTGCCTTGTTTAATTTATCCTGGTAATTTTTTTCTTTTTTCGGTGAAGCACCATTAAATAGAAAAATAGAGAGGCTGTCGGCATAGAAGTTGTGGTATTTTCGCCTGCACCTGCTTCTGGCTCATGCTACCTTGTAAAACTTCAGGCTTTGCCCTGTTTAGTTTACAATGGTATTTTTTCTTTTCACCGGAGAAGCATCATTTAATAGAAAAATGGAGAGCCGGTCGGCCAAGAAGTTGTGGTATTTTCGGCTCCACCTGCTTCTGGCTCTTGCTGCCTTGTAAAATTTTAGTCTTTGCCCTGTTTAGTTTACCCTGGTATTTTTTCTTTTCATCGGTGAAGCATCATTTAATAGAAAAATGGAGAGGCTGTCGGCATAGAAGTTGTGGTATTTTCGGCTCCACCTGCTTCTGTATCTTGCTGTTTTGTAAAATTACGAGCCTTGTCTTATTTAATTTATCCTGGTAAATTTTTTCTTTTCACCGGTGAAGTATCAATTAATACAAAAATGATGAGGCTGCCGGCTTAGTTTCGAGTTCCCTGAAACAACTACTGAAACCCCAAAAAGGCACCGATACGCGTTGAACCCGTAACCTCTTTATTGGCAAGACATGACAGCGCGATAGGACACTCCGTCATTTTTGTCTTCGGGTAATTTGAATGACAATGTCGAGCTAACATAAAAATTTCGAGACAACTCGAAGATGAAATCTAAAGTAAATACTCATATTCTGCATTTACATCACTTTAGTAGATTATTTAAATTATTTTAGCTTTCATACGATCGACTAAAAATTCAAACAAACGTTATGTGATTTAACGTTTTCTGCTGTTCTGGGTAGTACCGACGGCAAATATGTTTGGAGCTGCAAACGATGTGAGAGTAGCAAAAACGCGGATACTTCTAGAAACACCAGAACGGCTCAGTTTCTGCACTCATGTCTATATCATTGAAAAAACAAACATAAATGCTATTATACACCAAGGTTTATATATAAGTACGTATTTACATATCTACTTATTGTATTGACCTCTCGGTTGTATGACGTCTCCACAAGTAACATATTTAGCAAGAATATTATGTACATGTTAATTCATTTGGCATCAGTTAAAAACCAAATACTAGCTTCTTTTTATATGATAACGGCCATTAATTTGTTTGTTGCTGCCTTCAGAGAATGCAAAAGTAGATTAAACGTTGGTTCTTTTAGAAACTGCGGTGCGGCTTTCTTTGGTACAACGACAAAGATGGTATATAAAAAATAAAATGTTGGTTCCTATAAATTGACAACATTTGTCAAACTGTTCCTTCAGCATTTGGCTTTTAAGAACATTATGATGTTGTTTCGATCGTTTAAATGTTGGCTGGCTGAACGTTGAGATAGCTTAAAATTTGGTTTTTGTGCATGTTCTCACGTTCCAAACAAATACAACTTAGACATTTCTGGTTACAATGGACAAATATTGTGATTTCATAATGCCGTTGTTGGACATTCAACTGAGCGTGTCGCGTTCAATCTTCTAGAATATTCAGCGCTTTGTTTGAGGTTGAACGAAGTGATCTGTTTTGAGGGTGAGAGATGTAATTGATGGTCCAAAAATTATGGTGGCATAACTGAATCGATGGCGATCCGTTCTCTGAATTTACACCTTCTCCAACCAAATAGGAGCCAAAGAATCATATAATATTTGTATTGAAATAATGTTTGCGATATTCCTGACAAGGTCAAAAACTGTCCAACATCTGTTTGTTATATATAATCTTAACTCATATTTATGCTATCAGTCCCAGTTTTTTTACTAATTACAATGAAAAATTCCTTTATCTTCTTCATATTCACCGTGGCATGGCGATTTTTCTGAGACGTGAGCTGTGGAGCAGCTAAATTTTTAACTGTTCTCCTAGTTTATTTACGTAAAAATGTCTCAAAAAATAAATTTTACGTAGCCTAGAAAATTCGCTGAGTATATTTTAGTGATCCAACTGTATCAATGCGGTCCGCTATATATTTAAAGTGACTGACCACTTGTAATTTTAAGGAATACGAATAAAACATAATGTAACTGTTAACTTACGTTATTTTAAAACTTTTATGGCACACGCTACTATTCATAGCACATTAAGATCATGGGCAGCAACATATAATTCTGATTCTGATAGCAGTGATAAAATGCTTATCGCAGCTAGATTATAGTTTGCGATTTATCGTCCCGCACTTGCAACGACGTAGAAACGACGTGGTTGTTTACTATAAAAAATATCTGTTGCGTTAACCAGTTACAGAAATTAAATTTGTCTGTTAGGCATGCACCTGAGTGAATACTTGAGTAACAGTACTAATTTACCACACATATAGCGGAAAAAGATCACGAAAACTTTCTACTCTCTGAGTTCGGGACTTGGAAGCAGTGAAAGCAAGTATAGTGATTGTAGTGCAATTACAGCTAATTTTATATCAGGTATATACATGCGTTGCATTATATAGTATCATTGCGTTGCGAGGATGCCACGCGTCATTGTCAAAAGATCGTCAAAAAGCCACAAACGCATTTCATAGGTGGAATCTCAGACTCTCTTTGCTTCGTCATCTACACCCCGTCACTATTAGAACAGAAGTTGTCTGAACTATTGAAAAATCTAATAATTTAACGTATCTAGAAAAAAGAGGGTCAGGTAAAACTTGTAGTATCAACACTGTGATCATGCTGTAGACATTCTCTGAAACCATAGGATCGGATTGAGACTAGTCTCTATCAAGCAAGCAGTTTTATCTTCAAACTCGATTCTGTTTGATTTTTAGCAAATATAAACACTAATTTTGAATAAATTTCTCAAATCAACTCATTACAACTGTATTATTTTCCATCAAAAATTTTTGGATCGTACTTAGATCAGTAAAAGGCTGTTGTTTTATATAGTACTCTGCTCAGCAATAGGCAAGAGACAGATAGGCTCCGACTTTAACCCCATATTCAGAAAACATGATAACATCATAAAGTGAATTTGAACAGAAGCAACCTGGACCAAAATCTGCAAAGTATGTAATATTTTTCAGGACCTGTTTCCCACGCATATTTTGACCATATATAATTCCATCTGCAATACGGGTTAGAAATCTAATAAATATGACTAACTCAAGCATTACGAATAATCTGGTCGCACACTTTGATTAACAACCATATATAACAATTGGAACAATATATATAGTTTTCGTGTAAAATTTATCTAATGATCCAATCGACACATTTATATGCATTTTACTTTTATTTTGCAATCTTTATTCGACCAAATCTTGCGCTATTGCATTGAATCAGCGCCTCAGCGTAGCTAGTGCCTCTGAGCTGACTTTTGAATTAATTAGACACAATTTGACACAAAATATTTCAATTGTCTGACCACTTAAATTCTCGTCAGCCAAAAAGTTTGCCGGAAACTTTCAACTGAAGCAAGTTGCAAATCACTAACAATAAATATAGCTGGTCAAAGACAGTGTAGCATAGATTATTCTTATAAATATGGTAATTAGTACTTCTATGAAGTTCATTTTCATATTGATTGGGATATAGAAATCGTGGAAGCTTAACTACACGTTAACCACTGCAAAATATGTTTCTATTTATTAATAAGGGAAGTCAGTGCACACTTACAGGTTAGTTCATCATTATCGCTCTGCAAACATTGAATAAAGTGAATCCGCCGCTGAATAAAACTTTGTTGTACCATAATAATAATCTTGAAAAGAATTATTTTGATACGAAGATATGCGCTTTACAGGCCACACGATTTTATTTATTCAAACAAATATCCACAGTCAGCAGTCTTGTTGGAGGTTTTGATAGCGTAGCATTGTCCTGGGACGTGATATTTCCATCAGTAGTTGTATTATTGAACCAGACCGGATACCTTGCTTAATTTGCCTATTTGCATTCCGTCTTTGTTAATAATAAAAAACTAACCGTAGGGCCGCCATCACCTTCGATTCAGAAACGTCTGTTAACAAACCCTCTGTAAAAAAATTCAGAAACGAATAGAAATTCATCCTCGTGCGACAGCTGGTGTAGGTAAAGTAACCGCCGATTTAGGTTTGGTTTAATACTTGCATAAGCTCTGAAACTTAGGCTAAAGGCTATTGCAAATGATCAAATTAGTTAAGGTTAAGTTTTGTCTACGTTTTAGGTTTACTGAGATGCTTTGTTTTATTGTAAGACCGGTTAGTTGATAGCTCTGTTGTTGTATAAACGTACCTTTAGTGCAATGCCTGCAGATACCGTTTCAACAATTGCTAAATCCTTGTTTTCCATTTATTCATACACGCGGTTTCCAACATACATCAATTGTTAATTCTTCGGTGATTCAGGCGTAATTGCAAACTTAGATTTATCAAATGCCACAGGAATATCAAAATGCCCTCAACGTGAATTAGGCTAAAAAAAGTTCCCACATTTTATGTAATCTTGGCGACCTAGCCATCTACCAGTGCGTCAAGTTTTCACTGATGTCTACTAAGCCATTCGAATAAAAAACAAATAACTCCACATCGCTTCATACCAATACCGCAACCGAGGAATAAACTCTATATTATTGTCCAAATATTTAGTTATTATTCCTTTATTATTTATGATTGTACAAATTGCAATCAAGCGCCAGAAATAAATACCGTGGGTCGACAAAAATATTGCCGATTTTAAAGTTTAAAGAAAAGTGTTTCTCTAATACCTGGCAATATTTTGCTTAGATTAGAGTCTATTAGCGAGCAAATTTAATGTAACAATTAGGTATGTAACAAAAATTTGCCTCCAGTTTAGTTCTTAGTATTCTAGAAGTATTCTAGAGCAAACGTCGTTTAATTAAAATTCACAAATGATTGTTTGGCAGAAACAATTCCATATCGAATTTTCGCCAACACGAAATGGCGCGATTGCAATCGCAGCACTGCGTGTTCGCGAACACTTTTGCGCCGAATTTCAATTGACAGACAGGTGTTCCATAACAATTATCATTCATTATAATTGGCAAAACAGGACGGATGATGGGTTGGATTTAGGTTCATCCGCACATATAATAAATATAGAATACTCGCCTCATTGTCATCTGAGACGTCGCAATGGTTTTCCAAAAATATACTATTGTTATATTATTAATTAATATTATATTATTATTATTATTATTAATATATTATTATTACTATACACGATATGTCAGATGTTACGAAGGTAAAAGTTTTGTCTCATTCAAATAGGCTAGTGTAAAGAATGAAATTTAAAGCTGTCTTACCCTAACACAATGTAGAGAAATTTCTCGAAACGCATAAGTATAATAGCCAAAAACATACTTTAAATGCAGTCATTTTATGAGCAATAACCTTTTTCATTTGAAACTAACTATATTCAAAAAACGATAATTTATCTATCTTCGGTCGAATATAATAATTTGGGTTTAAGAGTGTATGCGATAGTAAATGTATACACTGTAGAATAATGTATTGAGAAGCTGCACGCTGAACTCTTGAATGGTCCAATTTTGAGAAAAGGAAGTCTAATATTGATTGTTATTTGATTGTTCTTAAGAGATATTTTTCCATAAAAGAGTACTTTATTGATGGATTTTTTTCTGTAAAGTTTTTATATTATATAGCGCTAGAAATCAGAAATAGATATTTCAAATTGAGAGCTTGTTGCAATGAGATGCTATTTAAAAAAAATTAACTAGTTTTCATAACGTAAATCGGTGTAATCATACATGCTCATAAGTATGAGATGGGGATTAACCACATTAGGATCATACTCGGGTCGAGCAGCGATCCTGCTGGCAGGTAGCCCAAACTCCCTGAGTCCCTCCTGCCTTCCTCCCGCCAACGGCGCGCTAAAAACTGGCAAAAATTGGGCGAAATAGGCAACAATCGAGGCAAAGTTGGCGAAAAATTAATAGAAAAAAATTGAATCGCAACAAACTTCGAAAATCATGACGCCCACACGCCAGCCAGACGACCGACTCATACCCCCTCCGGAAACACCCTCTACACGCTTTGCACCTCAGCCCTAGCTCATATATCGATGATATATAGTATTTTTAGTTAAAGTGAGTAATGTGTAGAGCCTTATAAAATTTAATTGCGACTTATAGGAACAAAAATTTGTGAGATCTATCAAAAATATCGAAAAATTTGTGTTTGTATCCATCGCAAACGCGTTTTTTTTGACTATGTGAGACAGTTTTTAACGAAACACAAACCTGGAAAGCTTTATATATAGCATCATTTTTGGACTATGCAGAATTTGCGTGCCAATCAGTTATCGCTGATCATAATATGAATGACAATAATCAAACAACACAAACAATGCCTCGGAACTGTATGTAATATGCTTGAGCCGTACATATTTTTAAATGTCGCATTTCTACCAGGTACTTAAATAAAAATAATTTAGGTAATCCAAAAGTAAAAACAAATCAACTTGCTTGCATGCAACAAAAAACAAGCATGATCAACTTTTGCGGCAGTTTCTAATACTAGAGCCAGGAGACAGATTTAGGCTATGTGGTATAAAAACGTGTTAGTTTTTGAAGCCTTAGGTTTAGTATATCGAAGACAGCACACTCTTATAGCCTACATACCTCTGTTTGACTTTGGCCTACGAAATTATATATCATAATAGATCAATCGCATATGTTTTATAACCTTTTCACCTGTATTGCTCTATGTACCGCTAGACAAAACTTTGGTCGGATACGTCAATCTGTTAACACCAACATATTATATGTATCAGCATTTCCAGCTAAAGTTCAAATGCAGATGTTTTATTTATGTTCTATTTGATATATACTTAGATTTCCAATGATTCCTTATCAGCTTTACATAAATTTTGTATTTTTCGTATTGTAAATACGTCATACATGGGCGAGGTTCGTGGTCCTCGAAGCGATAGCGGATGCTCTGGAGGAGGGGGTTGGTGGAAAGTTGTCAGAGAGGAATAAACGTTCGAAACGTTTTAAGACTAAAAATGTATCTTTCCCCAAAATTTTTGCCATTTTTTACCAATTTTTTCAAATTTTTGCGAATTCTCTCTAAATTTAACCTATTTTTGCAAAAATTGTCCGCGTCACTTCGGCGCGCGAAAGGTTACCTACCAGAAAGGGATCGGCGTTGCCTCAAGGAAGGCCCGAGCTTCAGGGGGTTTATTTCTTTTCCCTCTATGAGCATACATATATATAGTAGTTATATATATATATATATAACGTATACCTATACATTTCGTAACAGTGAAATTTCTTTAATACGACCAAAACCTTTAGCCGTCTACCACTAAGACGCTATCTGCTTGGGAACAGCGAATATTGAATGCAAGATCTAAGATTGTATTGCACAGCAATTCTTATTCGCTGATTTTGCGAGGTTCCTTAAGAAACCGCACAAGGATACTAGATACCTCAGCGGTTTGCATAAGCCGCTTGAAACCGCACAGCCGGCTTCAATTCCTGGCGCCTCCTGGATTAAGCCAAACATTCCGCGAAAGAAAATTGATTCGCACTGTAAAGATTTAATCGATATTTAGCCTATTGCATTATTAATACACAAAACCAGTGTATAATTCAATATTTTTGATAGTAACTCGTTTACGTTTCCAATATATTTATTGTACTGATTTTTCTAAAATATTGGAACACCATTGGTGTTCAGTGGTACTCATTTTTTCAATAAATTATATATATGTAATTTTTCCCTTGTTGATCATCCGTCGCCACTCGTTCCTATTTGCCGCTGCTCTGTCTCAATATTGTTTCTTGTTTCCAATTGAAATAGCTACTGCAGTCAGCCTTATGTTGTTTCTTTATTTTGTAAATCAATTTTTCAACGTACAACCTTCAGATACAACAATATTGATTTTAATGGACGTCATCGTTCAGTTTCATTTTTAATAGCTCATTTATGATTTAAAAACTTTTTATTTCATTGAAAATAGTCTAGTAGTTTCTGACCGCGTGCACAACTCATTGTTGCAAATGAAGCCCTATGTATGTGCGCTTTTATAAGAGAATATACATGGAATTTACCAAACCGGATCTATAGAGCGATAAATTTAAATTGGAAATATATTAGCACTGCTTAGTGCTCATGCAAGATCTTGTGCATATAGTGCCTAATTTCCCAAATCGCTTGCTCTCAATAAACAGAAATTCCACTTAATACGTTTTACTATTTTGCACGATGTATTATATTAGGGATCGGAATGACTCGTAATTTTTAAAATTGGGTCAGCTAGATGATTATGGCAGCCGGTTCTACTCCAGTTAGGTCGGCGAGATAATTTCCCATGAACTTGTAAGGCTCAGTTCGGCTTTATTCGAAAAGCTCGACGAACGATATTCCAAACTCAACAAAGAATTGGCAGCAAAATATTTAAGAAATACTTTCGTTATGTAGT
Source organism: Trileptium ribeirensis (assembly GCA_030248225.1). Lineage (NCBI taxonomy): Eukaryota > Metazoa > Nematoda > Enoplea > Enoplida > Thoracostomopsidae > Trileptium > Trileptium ribeirensis. The sequence goes on from JASANE010011659.1 coordinate 62,666, forward strand.
TATTCTAATTATAATAAATATATTAGGTTATTAACTAACCTACGACGACAGCAATTCTGGCTTGACACAGTTGCCATAAAACTAGTACTTGAATGGATCTCAAAAATAATATTTGGGAGTACTAGATATTGTTGGTTCATGTGAAACTGATCCTGATTCGTACTTACCTTTGCCCCTAAGTAGCTAATATTGACAATAACCTGATCAATTTGTCTGTGAATTCTCTGGAAAAATGACAACCAGCAACCAAATATACACTAAACGAGCAACCACCTGAACGAGGATGTATCTAGTGCCATTATCTATATTTATACTTTTCTATCACCTTAGTTGTCGTATGACGGATAATTACTGGCGCTTTTGCAAAATATACCACGTTTTCCATGTATCCGAAAAAGTTTAGAAAGAATTGCAAACTATTCAGGATTTTTCGGGAAAATAATTTGTACAAAACTTGTACTCTTCAGATGATTATTAATAACATCAATCAAATATACACTAAACGAGCAACCACCTGAGCGAGCATGTATCCTGCGCCATTATTTATGTTTTTACTTTTCTATCACCTTACTTTTCGTATGGCGGATAATTATTGGCACTTTGGTAAAACATTTCCCATACATCTGAGAAACCTTGGAAAAAATGCAAATAATCGGGGTTTTTCGAGAAAATAATTTCTTCAAAACCTGTACACTATAGTTGATTACCTATAACACCAATCAAATATACACTAAACGATCAACCACCTGAGCGAGCATATATCCTGCGCCATTATTTATGTCTTTACATTTCTATCACCTTACTTTTCGTATGGCGGATAATTATTGGCGCTTTGGTAAAACATTTCCCATGCAACTGAGAAAGCTTGGAAAAAATGCAAACAATCGGGGTTTTTCGAGAAAATAATTTCTTCAAAACTTGTACACTATAGTTTATTACCTATAACACCAATCAAATATACACTAAACGATCAACCACCTGAGCGAGCATGTATCCTGCGCCATTATTTATGTCTTTACTTTTCTATCACCTTACTTTTCGTGTGGCGGATAATTATTGGCGCTTTGGTAAAACATTTCCCATGCAACTGAGAAACCTTTGAAAAAATGCAAATAATCGGGGTTTTTCGAGAAAATAATTTCTTCAAAACTTGTACACTATAGTTGATTACCTATAACACCAATCAAATATACACTAAACGATCAAGCATCTGAGCGAGCATGTATCCTGCGCCATTATTTATGTCTTTACTTTTCTATCACCTTACTTTTCGTATGGCGGAGAATTATTGGCGCTTTGGTAAAACATTTCCCATGCAACTGAGAAACCTTGGAAAAAATGCAGACAATCGGGTTTTTCGAGAAAATAATTTCTTCAAAACTTGTACACTATAGTTGATTACTTATAACACCAATCAAATTTTGGAACGATTGCGCCGATTCAGCTTAAACGTTCCTCGCTCAGTACTCCTGTTACAGGAATATATATTTGATATTTGTTGCTCGCAATACAAAGTTAGAGTGTGGAACAACTAAGCTAATTTTATCAAAAACTGGTTAAATCATGCTATTATCAATCGATAAATTGGCACTTTACATTAAAAGCGGCCACATATTTAGCTTAAGTACCTGTATACTATCGTAAGCCGGGAAATTGTAAATATTTTCTTACATATTTTTGTGCGAAAAATCCAGGAAATACTTTTCGAAAAATTTAGCTCAGATATTTGTTGATGGGAAATGCTGTATGTAGGTTTCTGCAATTGTACGATTTTAAGATGGGAGAGCTTGATTGCGTAGTCTGGAGTATTAATTCATCGGACCATTCTATAAACTGACCGGCAACCTAGCAAAGACATCAACGCTGAGTGATCATAATATACCATGTCGTTATCAAGTGTATCAGAGTTTTTAAAACTGAAATACTCGAAGTATAAACTGTAAATAAAAGTAAATTCTTATGGTGATAAAATTGGAATTTTAAACTTTCGTCAACTTTAATGAACACAAATATACATAGATAAATAGAATGTCGAATTGTGGACCTGAAAACAATGTAAGAGCTTTGCAATACCACCTTCAAAGTCCTAAAAATTCAAATGTATTGAGCTCAATGGTTTTTGTGAAGAATGTCGTAAAGAAAATTCAGCTCGTTCCGCTGAGGTAAAAAAAGTGTAAACACGATGATGGAATTCTTTTATCTGTTTCAACTCTCCTTTAACCTAAACATAAAAGACTACGTCGAAGCTTAAGCTCAAGTATAAACACTAAGGTTGGCCTTGCTTCAGTACTGAACATCAAGTTTTTGATCTACGACACTCATCATCAATTGTTTCACCTTACAATTAGGTATAGGCGTGGGGACACTTGCCGTTGACATTATCCCGATTTCCAATCTGTACAACATTAGTTAGAAGCGCTTCTGTTTATACATTTGAAATTAAAACCATAATAATATCTCTATATACAGCTTTAAGGCAACTAATTTTTCGAACTAAACATTATATTATTCTAGACAACTTGACGACGTTTGCCAAAAACTCCAAAAAATACCGGGCAACCCAGCTGCCGACTGGCGGACAGCATCGTTATCTAATATTTAAATTCAGTTTACATTTAAGTAATCATTTTGTGGTTTCGCCAAGAAAATTAAATTTGTCTGGAGAGTTGTTCAATTTTTTCTCGTTAAAAATTGACTTTTAACCTCGAACTTTGCTTTTTTGCGGATGCGCTTTGATATTTTTGTGTCCCCACAAAAGCCTATTTTTTGACGACAATATTCGAATTATCGACATAGATTAGGTTTCATTTGTTTGGCTTCATATCATTGTTGACATTTGGGTATCTAAGCAAAGTTCCGGAACGATGTTGTTAAGCTAGAAAAGACACGAATTGATTTATCAAATTCATATATCAATGACTAGTATTATTTGTAGATTCGTTTGACCTACAATCAATACAATCAAAGACAAATGGCGTATACATAAAACGGCCCTAGTAACCCTAAAGGGCGGTACAAAAAAACCAGCTTAGAGCGGGGGTTCGGGGGCATCCGGCCGAGTTTAGCTTAGGCTTAGAGCATGTCTCATATAAAGACCTTAGCTTAGGTTAAGGCTTAGGCTTAGTGTATCGGGAACGGCATGGCCTGCATTTTATTTCCGCCCCTCAGGGTTACTTGGGCCCATAAAATATATATTATCACGTCTGTGAAATATAGAAGACGCATGTCAAACGTTTGCTGCATCAGCAGCGACTGTGATAAATATATTAGACGTATCGGAGGCACACTAGGCATCCCTGTCGCTTCGTTTTATGAAAAATCTTCAAATGTCATAGGTAACAATGCACACAGAAATGATATCGAGGCGAAGTAAACCGTGTGTCAACTTTGCTCGATTTTTAGGCTGCGTTTCAAATACAGTATGTATATACTTAAATTAAATATATTTATATTCATGTCAAATATATCTATATTCATGTTAAATATATATTCAGCCTGGAGTTAACATCATATGTGCCCAATATCCATGGCGTAAATGGTCTCGCCAGGAGGGGGATGCTCAGCGGCGGAGGGGAGACAGGTTGGGTAGGAGGTGTAATCAAAAATTTGTCTCGTAATATTGAAATGTTTTCTCATAATTTACCGCATCTTCCAGAAAAACTTTTGTATATGTATAGACATATATACACAGATCATTGCACCAAAAAGAGGGAGTTTCACTGACGCAGCATACGCTGATGATATCGCCATTGCATCTTCTTTGCTAGAGTAGTTGCAGTTAATTGCGAACACAGTCAACAATTCCGCTAAACATATCGGGCTGATAGTAAATAGCGCAAGACCAAATTGCTTACATGTTGTATGAATACGCAAAGTGACATCCAGCTAAAGAAAACGGACATGGAGCATGTAGAGAGCTTCTGCTACCTATATAGCTAGCGGCTTAACTTTCTCAGGATCGTACCAATTGGAAATAGCCAACCGTATTAATCCGGCAAGCAGCACGTTTGTGGCAATGTGGCAGTTATGGAGATTCGTCGAGGTGTCAACAACAACAAAAATAACCATCTACAATGCTGCAATTCTGCCCATTTTTTATTACGGGAGCGGTACGTGGCCTATCAAACGCAGTAACCTCTATCAGCGAGACTCATTAAATCCGTCGTCAGCGCATCGTTGGGCTGATAAAGTTTAATAAAACTGCAACTGCGCTGCGTAGAAGGACCGGCCATTATATCCTGCTACAGAACAGACTCAAGCAAGATTGTATTCGTTTTACTGGTCACGTTCTGCGCATGGCCGAACAGTGAATTCTTCGCAAACTGGTCACCGTAGCTACTCTTTTCGTATCGAAACGTCCACGAGGCAGAGCATTAGAAACATAGCGACGGCAAGTCATTAGAGATTCCGATTAAAAGTAAATTAAATAATAAATTAAATTAATAAATGCGCAAAATAGTAAACTAAAATAAACAAATATTTGCACCCTTTATTTCATCTGAAATTAGATAAGATGAAATATTTAAAGAACGGAAAGTAATTTAGTAATAGTTCCAAAGACTAAATAAGCTCAGTACATTGCTAAGCTCCAGATTCGCCGAGTCTTGAAATGATACCGACCTGGTCCATGAGTTTCCATTGTTGGGGTGTCTGTGCGAGATTTAACGTCTTCAGAAGCTGCTATATGAATGCGAGCGTGCTTTGTAGTCATAGAAGACTCTGGAGATACTGAAGTCCATGGAACGTAAAGCCCATAAAATGCTTTAATTGTATAACGTTGACCCTAAACCTTGGCTTGTCAGGAAAGCCACGTGGCCTAACCAAAGCCATAGTGGGATTTACATGCAAAATCCACCATGGACCTCTGCATGGATGTTCCAGTTTTGTATAGTTACACTCTTAGATCTCTTTAGTCAGAAAATAAGTACTCGATCGCCTACTGTAAATGTGTGGTTTTTAGTATTGCGATCGCAATACGATTTTGTTTGTTTATGACTTAGTAATAACTGTTAATGTAATTTTCAGTGCAAACGATAATTTTTAGTTACCTATCTCGCACAGGTTTGCTCACTATTAACTATAGTTCCAGTATCAGAAAACAAGCAATATCAGACGGTAAGCAAGGATCCCACCAGAATAGTAGTAAAATAGGCTTTCGTAAGACGACTCCTGCGCGATAGTTCTATATGCAAAAAGTACAAACGCTAAGTACTCAGCCAAATCATTATGGTTTGCATTCATATACATGTATAGCATGTTAGACATAGTATTATTAAACTTTTCTGCCAACCCACCAGATGCTGGATTAAAAGATGTGTCGATTTTGCGTCTGTTTAATAGAATACAATTTTTTAACCACGTCATTATGAAAGCTAGTTCTGCGACCACTTAGTAGTTGTTTAGGCGCCCCATGGACAAACATAAAGTTCTGCACTATGAGTTTCGAAATAATTTTAGCAGTTATGTCAGATGTTGCGTATGATTCAACCCATTTAGTTAAATATATTCGCTGATAAAACAATATATTTTTTTACCACGCTTTATCCATAGAATTGGACTAAAGCAATCAATTGCAATTCAATTAAATGGTTTTTTTGCCTCAAGTGGTTGTAATGGTACTTTACTTATTATTGCTTCACCTACCTTAGTTTGATAAGAGAGACATCGTTTCACGAAGTCAGATAGCCCACTATTTATTTTAGGTCAGGTAGTAATGTTACGTAATTTTGCTTAATGTTTTATATTACCTAACCGACCTCAAAAGATATCGTCATGATGAATTTATATAATTCCCGGACGGAGTGCCGGAGGCACCACGAGCAGAAATTTTATTCTATTAAATTTGTATAGGATCCCGTTGATGAGATTGTAGTTTTTTATGATTTCAACAGAAGTGGTGTTTGATAAGTTCTCGATTAATGATTTAGTTTCATGATCTTCAATTTGTCGCTGCTTAATTTGGTTTAGATGTAAATGTGCCACTGTGGCAAGTTGTATTTTATAGAATTGCAGTTATGTAGCATGTTTGAAGTTGTGGGACTTGCAGCGCAATGTGGTGCGCGAGATAAGGCATCAGAGACGCAGTTGTGTGTACCAGGAGTGTACTCTATAGTTAAATCATAATCTAGAAATTTTAAACCCCAACGACTTTAATCTCGGTGAAGTTTGCTAATATTTTAGCAGTGACTTCGGATGCCTATGATCTGTGATCACAGTGAATGGTTTCAAACATAAGGTCGAAAAGTATAGGACTACCCAAATAATGGCAATTTCTTCTTTTTTAGTAACTGGATAGTTTAATTCTGACTTTTGTAAAAAATGGTCAGCGTAATCGACGGGTATTAAATTAATATCGTGTCTTTTGCTCATCAAAGCACCTATTCCTGTCCCGCTATCATAAGTATGTAGGATAAAGTCTTCCGTAAAATCAGGAAAAATAATCAAGCAGGCTTTAGATAGATATGATACTAGTTGTTCGAAAGTTTCGGTGCAAAAACTTGTCCTAACAAAGTTGATGTCTTTACGCAGTAGCTTATGCAATGGCACAGCAATCGCAGCATAACGAGGAACAAATCGCCTGTAATAGCTAATCGTATATAGAAATCATTTAAGTTCTATATTATCAGTAGATGTACCATGCGATTTTATCTCTTTGACCTTTTTAGGGTCAACTTGAAGTCCGCCTGTGCTAACGATATTACCTAAAACGAAACTTCGAGCTTAGAATGTCGCAATAATAATTTTAAATTTTTAATTATGCATTTGTAATCGAGAAAGTACTTCCTGGATGTGTTTAAGGTGATCCGGAAATTGCTCCGTGAAGATAACTGCATCGCCTATATAACATAAGCAAAATTTTCTACGACCTTTTCCGTGAGTCTATAATAAATTGCAGATGCGTTGCAAACCCCAAAAGGCGTTACTTCCCACTCGCATAGAGCAGAGTAAGTGGCAAACGCTGTCTTTCTCTGTTATCATCTTTCAAGGCTACTTGCCAGTAACAATTCTAACGACGCAAATTTCTTAGCCCAACCTGGAACATCATGTAAGTCCTTGCAATTACGGAATAAATAGATGTCCTTCTTAGTGATCTTATTTAATGCTCTGAAGTCTATGCAGAATCTTGTAGTGCCATCCTTTTTCGGAGCAAGAAAAACTGAAGTTTACCAAGAAGAGCACGAAGGAACAATAACTCCAGATTTTTCCGTTTTGGCAACAGGCTGATCAATGATTTGTTTCCCCGATGCAGAGACACGATATTGTCGACATTTTACAGGCCTTTATACTCCGAACATAATGTAATGTTTGACGGTATCGGTTTTTCCTAGGTTGTGATTACATTGCGCGAACACATCATGACAATCGATTAGTAATGTGAGAAATCTATTTTTATGTTGGATCAATTACTTACAACAGTCATAATGTTTTCTAATTGTTTGTTAAAGTTTAAAACATCAATAATCGTGCTTTTTTTAAGTTTCCAGTTACCTTGGGTAGCTGGGACTAAGTCACGACTTAAAGAAAGATGGTCATTAGCCTCAAGTTTATATGCATCTGCTACGTGAGTATTTTTATAAAGAGATATTCGGTAAAGTTTGACGTTGCTTAGAACAAAGCCAGCGTAGCCATCATTAGCCGTAGTTACAATTAACTATGTTAGTAATGATCGTTTAGCTAACTTTTGATACTGATGTTGTAAGGTAACAAATCTTGTCTGTATCGAGATTATGCGATACTGCGATAAGTATCCGTCAGATTGTTGAGCATAACTACTGTTTCTGTAGCCGTTACAATATATGGGCTAGCAGTTTTTCCGATCTTTACTTTTGTACCGGATAGTTGCAATTCATAGCTTTGATAGTCCAAAATGTCGTTTTTGACAGTCGACGCCAAGTATGCTAGAGTACGGACAACAAATATCCTCTGTTATTGTGAAATCATGTACATATGTTTTAATACCAATTTTAATATGTATTAAAATAATGCCCGCGAATTCTAGATCTTCCGCGCAAGCTATGGAAGATTGTTTATACGTTGTGCTTGCCTGATATAGTAGATTATAGTGTAAAAGCATCTAAACAAATATAACTCCCGGTGTATTAAAACTAAAGACTGCGCTTTGTGAGTCCAAATAATGCGGCGTTCACGTTATAATGTCCCCGCTGTTTGGAACTTTTGACCCCCTGTAGTCGCGACCCTACCGTATAGACAGTCAGGGTGACACCCATACTGTAAATAAAATGCCGAGGGTGTACGACACACCCTTAGCTACTAAATTTTTTCTAGACAGTGTCGTACACACCCTTAGCTACCAATTTGGCGCGAATTAACTATAACGGACACCGTCTGTAGCGAATGCGGTTTATTAGTCAACTGTCCTGTGGAGTTTTTCCTAAATTCTCGATATTTGTATCTAGCCCATATGATCATTGCTCAAATAATTCCGAACAGTGTCAATAAAACAGCCAGAAGACACGGTGTGCCTGACACTGTCGGCAAGTGGTAATACGCGTAACTAGCTACCGTTGAAAAAATTTATTAAAAACATGGGGTGTCTAAGACACCCTGTTGTCAACAGTGTGTCTGACACTGTGTGGGGTACATAGGTTCCAAACGTTGGGGACATTATAACGTGAACGCCGCATAAGTTCTAGAGCGGTTTCTGTTACCTGTATTCAATGCACTAATTTATTATCCGTGATCCAAGTTTTAACCATTTCGTCTATGCCTGGTGATATATGTGGACATGGTAGTGCGTACGACACTGGTACTAAGTTTCTTGTTCCTGCTAATAAGAATCAAATTTGATTTATAAACTCCACAGAAATACACTCGTAACAGGTTTTATTAATTTTGTGATTCCAGTGAACTCTAATTACGTTAACAGTGAAACAATCAAAAATAGCTGCCTAACAGAAAATTCCCGCGCAAACATATTGCCACGTTGTAAAAATGTTCAAAGTGCTTATAGACAGGGCTATTTTTAGAAGTTATTGGACGACACATAGACGTGGCTGCCTGTTGACACATAGTTCACGGCAAACTGCCCTAAATATTTAAGTTCCTATTTGCATAATTTCTAGTTAGTTGCGTTTAAAACTTACTGTATCATTATTTTTATTAGATACTGGAGTAGGTTTTATGATTTTATTTTGTTTTTGAGGCAAGAATTGTGTTAAATTTGTATCAAAAAAGTTACCTGCTGCATTTTCTTCTGTGATATAGATTCTGTTGGAAGTCTTACAACGTATATCATTGAGTAAGGCTGTAGCAAAGGTAAATGAACCTTGAACATGCATCAGTTAAGAAATGTCTTCCAGCTATTTCACCTGTGTGTGAAGATTTGTAATGGAACTTGCAGAATTTAAGGTTAAGTATCGTTATATTGCTTCATCGGTTAAACAAAATGTTTGGTTAATGTTACAACTCGCATCGTCTGTTAAGTCTGTACACAGTAGCGTTCCATCAAACGTAGCAATAGTGCCATATTGTAATATTAAGTTATATGAAGTGTTACAAACGTCACAGCAACACTATTTGTATTTTATCTCAAGGATCTGTCTTGTTGACAAAGTGGTTGGTGAGCCCTGGTTCAAAGTGTTGCCCTTAAAATGATGTAGCCTGTTTACTCGATGGTATTCGTCATATGTCACAGAACTTAATAACTTTTGATCCCTGATAAGGCCTTTTGGTCTGAAAAATCCCGCTTTAGTGCAAATTGTATAAGTAAGCAGTATACATTTATAAGCTGGTATTTGTATTAGTTCAGTTCTTGGTGCCATTCATCCGATTGTAGTCCGAAAATTGAATTGATCGTCTTACGATTTCCACGAGTCTGAGACCTGAATAAGCCGTCAATTCGTCTGTGAAATTACTCTATTTCTAAGCCATAATTCACTGCTTTGGTATTTAGAGTATTTGTAGTTTTTACTGCCCCTATTAGATCTCTCTGTGAGTCAAATTTTACTTGTTAAGTTTTAGTTTGACTAAGACGTGATCGTAAAGTTGCATGACTATTGACAAGTTGAAATAATGCAAAATTTCATGTCATCTAACTCAAGTGTATGGTCCGAAATTTTAGTCCTTTCACATGTTTCTATCGGAACTCTGGTTGTCCTTCGTCTTTTTCAGCCAATTTTAATGAGTCTTCAAGCGACTTGCTATAATTATGCGTCTTGCTTTCATTACTACTAATCTTGCTTTTTCGGCCTAGAGCGAAATATTTTCCCTGTAACACAATCTGCTGAACTGAATGTAATATATATTTTTTCAGTAGTCCGCCCGGCTATCAAACCATGAGACATAGCTGCTCTCGGCTCGCACAAACACGCTAGCATATCTTAGCTATTAAGTTTATTTATGAAGGGTCGGATGTGGCTGTGTCGTTTTGTCACGAACCGGAATTGGGTCTGCTACAAAATTCGGCCCTAGGTGCACACACATTAAGGTAAATGATGCATAATTTACAGATAACTGTTCAATGAAATTTAGGATAAACCATAAGAACTAATTCAGAGGTATGACCCACTGCAATATACATATATGTATATGTATGTATATATATGTATCTATATACATACATATACAACTATATAAATATGTACATAATATATATAATAAATAAATAATTATATATACATAATTATTTATTTATATATTGATTGAATATTATATTATATGAATATATGTTACATAAATACATTTATGGGTAAGGTCTACAAGCAGTATATGTCCATTTTTCTTCAAACTTGTATAGATTAACTTTGCTTGACCTTGGGTGCACATTCCCGGATGGATTGTCAATGCCAGTTTCGCTGCTCCACCGCCGTGTCCGGCTGTAATCCAGATGCTGTAAAATATCAGCATCCAGTGATTGATACCGTCACTGCTTAGATTGTTGTTCTTTTGATCGCTTACCAAGTACGTCAAACATGTAGTTTTGCTTGGCTACCAGGCTAAGGGTATTCTATCCTCACACGGCTGTACCATCGTAGTCTGCCCTCGTATTTTACTAGCTATCGGAACGATCCTCAAACCATCTCTTTAAATACACATACATTTGGGCTGGTTAAATATTGATTGGCCTGTCGGTCGGTTTAGATTGCGAATGCCCAATACGATGACGCTTCCAGTATACTCATTTGAGAACAAAAATCCTCGACAAGACTGAAATCTGGTGTTCTTGCTACTACGTTTATATTTTATACGTCATTAAAAATCCTTGTATGTCCTTTGGCGACAAATCACATTTCGCGATGCAGTCACGACTTCGCTGCTGAAATTTCTATTAATGACCCTTATAAAGCATTTTCTCGATAGCTATGAGCTGACAAGGGTTCACGGATTCGATACACCATTTCATGACATTGTACAAACACATTATTTTAATAGTATAAAACTCAAGAACAGCAACATTCATAATCGATGCATGATTGATATAGTTTGGCAATATAGCAATATCTCACCAAACCAATGTTTTTCTCTGCCAATTTTCAATCAGAAATGGGCACCGACATATTTTACATGTTTTTGGGCTAAAATGGTTCTCCATAAACCTTTTCTTCGCGCCAAACCAACTTGCTTTAAACAACGTTGAACAATGCGTTTGGCAGCGTTTTGAATAGAATTATCAACGTGCTTCTACACTGTTAAATCTGACCACATGTTTCGGTACCGAAATGATTTCCTAATTTCTCGAGTATTGTTCAATTTATATCCATATATGCACGATTTCCGAGGACCCAGGGGCGGTAGCGAGTGCTTCCGGGAGGGGGGCTTCCGGTCTACCCAGCGGCGATGAGACGGTCGACGGACTTCGTCAAGGGGGAATAAATTTTCGAAATTTTTTGAAGCTGAAATTCTTTTCAAGTTTTTGCCAATCTATCTACAATTCATTCTCAACTACCCGCAATTTTTGCCTATTTCTCTCAATTTCTGCCAATTTTTGCCAAAATTGTTCGAGCGCCGAAGGCCACTTACCTTGGCCCTCGGTTTTTATCATGGAGTGGATCGGTGCGCAGCCTCAGCGAGATCAACCTACAAACCACTGGATCGGTGCTAGAAACGAGGCTTGGGTACGAGCCTCGGGGCATAATTCCCACACCCCAATATGAGCATATGTGGCAATTGCAAATTGGCGTAAGGCAAACAAACCATATTTGAGCCTTCTCGTATAAAAATATATTTAGCTAAAACTAAAAATTTTCAACAATTTATACAATTTAAAATGAAATTACAAAGCATTATAATGTACTCATTTTTATAAAGACCGAACCGATTATTTTACAAAGTGCAAGCGTTCCTCTGCGTTTGGGGGCAGAAAAATGTTATGACCATTCAAAAAAAGACTGCCGTACCGAAAACCTGCGGAGACGCCTGCACATAGCAGTCAAAAGACCTGCCTTAGCAATAATCGATGACAGACGAGTGCCGCCTAACTGATTCAGGTCTAGCAGTTATACCTTTCTGGCTAAGATAAATAATTTTGCTCGAAGCAAAATTCAATGTAACTGTATTTTCGAACCTATTCTGTTAAAATTTGAATAATGTTATATAATAGCAGCAGTTATTTGATTTTATTTAATAAGAAGTTAACAACGTTCCAGGTAAAACATAAATCTTGGATGGAGCATCAGCTAGAAAAATATATACTGCAAAAATCAAAGCTAACATAAACGAGGCCATATGTTCACGGATAATGGACTGTAACAGCGAAATTTATATTGGTTTTTCCAATGGTTATTAAAACTTTGTTTCCGCATGTGAATAATTTCTGACATTATTCAGAGAATATATTAATTGAGATTATGTGTATTTATCAGAAATTGTAGGATTGCTGCATCGTTGATTTCATTTTACTCAAAAAATCATATTTGTAAATTACGTAAAAATGCTAGTGGTGTAGGTACATGTTGTGCTATATAAAACGTGTCGGTATGCTCGGAATGAGTTTGCACGAAGTTAATGCTTGTCCGAAAATATGGTACTCCTAATATCCGGAATGTTACGTAGCAACAGATTTGACGCTTTTTAAAATAATCTATAAGAATTTGTGTATCAGAAACGAAAATCCAGACATATGACATTGTAGTTAAGATAAATACTTAATTTGAAAGGCCATAATAACGATGACCTCTTGCTATCACTTATTATACAGCCTCAACCTCACCCAAGATATAAAGCTGCTATATTCGACACTATACAGTGCCAATTGGTTATCCAAGATGACCTTATACCAGATATCTACCTTTTGTCAAAGTGAACGATGTTAAATGTGTGTGAATAAACAGAGCGAGTGATAATAATCAGTATACTCAATGAAGCTGCTCAGTTCTAATACAAACTAGTTTTTGGATACTGCTTGCCTACCGCCACAGTATCAAAAATTACCCAGGAAACATAAAATAATGTTGTTATTCAAGTTTCTAAACAATGTCTCTAATTTTATGACATTTGTTAGCACTTAATAGAGCAATTATAACATGGTATGTATATGGCTTGCATCTGCGGGATAATTCGAAAAGTTGTGAGCTAAATTCCATGGTGAGCGCAGTTTTAGATCATGTGAGTTATTTGTGCAAACTGTGACAGCGGCATTGCGAGTTGACCTAGCTTGACCGATAAATAATGGATCCACAAAATAGTAAAGAAAATATGACCTAAAACTAAAATTTAGTAAATAGCATTTGCAATAAAAGGTTTTAACAGGTTTACTATTATTTTGCAGGTCATTAACACATTATTTAACAGGTTAAGCTGTCCGCGATAAAACGGGTCTTTTTACCAGGTTTTGTTGTGCTAATTATACGCCAATGTTAAACGAAAAGCGAAGAATATGGGTGAAGCGTCAACCTTTTATCATCTAGCGCTCATTATTTGCACACTTTGCACATCAACAAAACATTCGTTGCTAACGTCAGGTCTGACAAGAATTAATCTATACGGCAAATACGGAAAGTTTCCCATAATGACAGGTAAGTAGTGAGCAATAATTGTATTTATTTATCAACTGTCAATATAAACAAAAAACCATTTTGCCAACAGTACAAGACATATACATTAAATTGAGCCCAATACGCATAGCCTCGGCCAACTAGTTTCCAGGTATCATAAAAATTAAAACTATGATTAATGAAATCTTTATGAACCAAAAACAAGCGTAAAGCAACCGCACACGTTGATAAGCCTTAGATGTGTGATCATGTAATTAATTAGCAACTGTTTAAAATCATTTATATTTAGTTTTACGTTTGCTACGCACTAGATGCCTCGCGAGGACTGTTCGGTTTCCACCGTTTAAGAAACATCGTGCGACGTGTCCTATATTTAAAAATGTTCCGCTGAACAGTTAAAGAATGTTTGTATTTCATTATGTTTGTTAGAGCGCAAAGGTGAAATATGATATAAATACTCCTAACCACTGTTTTTTTATAACATTAGTTGATTTTGATTACTTATAATATTTTAACTTTATGCGATCTACCAAACATTCAAAGAAACTTTATGTGAGTTAATTGTTGTTATTACTTATGGTAAACCAAGCGGTAGGTAATAAGGTACATATACAAAATATATATGGGTATTTACATTTTTTATTTTTACGGTTCATTTTAGGGTTTTAATTCTAAGGATTATAAGCTGTTTTAGACCGAACACAATTAAGCCATAGAAAAACAGCCGATGTAACTATTAGGGCTGGAAGTGATATGCATGATATGCCTTCTTCTTTGCTCTATCAGCCCAAGTAACCCAGAGGGGCGGTACGTTATAACATTAGAAAAAAGAACAGCTTAGAGCGCTGGTTCGAGGGGCTGTAGCCCCCGACTTAGGCTTAGTGTATGTCTCATATAAGGACGTTAGCTTAGGCTAAGACTAAGGCCAAGGCTTAATATGTCGAGATCGGCATGGCCTGCATTTTATTTTCGCCCCTCAGTGTTACTTCGGCACAGAGAATGGGCGGTTTTGCTAGAATTTTTCCGACAGGGGTGGAGTCGACTTTCTACTGAAATTTTTTCGACTAATATTATTTTTAATCTTGTTCCGTATAGATTACTTTTGTGTGGCATGTTTGTACTCTGACGGGCGGTCGGTACCAATGCCTCAGTTTCTTTGATGATTTCAGACGGTGTCCCACGTGGCAACACTCAATGGAATATAACTGTTCAATATCATGTTCAAGTTACATTTCCGCGGTGGAAACTGAGCGAGTCTGATTTTGCGATGGCAGCTTGTCCAGGGTTTACACATCCGGGTCTTTACGGAATTTTCCATTCACTGTAAGTTGCCGTAATTGTTGTTTACCGTTATACTGTAACATAACTGGTAGGTAGCATGGATATGAAATCTGCTTTGTACCTTTCCTTCACGCCAAAACAGGATCAACCAACCAAGAATCGTTTTAAAAATTGAATAAGTACGGATGGTAAATATTTTAATGCTGCCGTGTGCTCAATATAAGTTTCATATTCAGCTGGAATTTGTGATTATATTTACTTAAAATGGCTCAATGTCTAGCATATTTAAATGAAAATATACAACGGTAAAATATCATTTATCATAATGTTCCGACTGACTATTGCAATGTTATGTGCCAGCTATGTTATAATTTCCCACCAGGTGGATTTCTTGTTCTTGAATAGTCACGACCATACCATGCCGCATGGTAGCTAAGAGTACATACTATGTAGCATATAATATAGTATCACGGACGCCGGTATACTATATACTATGGCGTCGTCAACAACCTGTATTCTGAACAGTTTTTAAAGAGTCGGGAAAGTTATTACTGAGAAATATCAATTTAAATAAACAAGTAAGCTCGAGGCATCCCGTATATCCTACCGTTAATAATTTTGCGTGAGGTTGCATGGAAAAAACTTATGCTACACTGTATTATTGTTATATCGCGAAAAAAAATCTGCCGGACGCTTTCGTCGTCACTAAATGAAATTTCTCTATATATGCGATACCATGCAGTCGATGGTCCCCTACACATCATATAAAATTCGTTTGAAACATAGTGATGGTATACTCTACACCATTTATTGATTGCGTTACGCCGGTCTATACACGGAAAAAACTTCGACATGCCGGGCGATTTAAACGTAAACGTTGTATTATATCCATGGAGGGGGTCCTATTTTGACTACAAAATTTAAGAAGTAAATCCATTCAGGTTTTTTCAATGGAGTTCCACTTCGCTCTATTAACAATTAAAAATTTATAATATTTTAAACCTAGAGTTGATCATTTTTTCCTGTAGTAAGATAAGATCACTTTAGATATACATATTTACGGACAATCTTAAGCTGTGATTTGTTGCATTTGGCTCTACGCTCCCATACATTTTATAGAGGAACAGTTGTGACTTATAGTAAAAGATTGCAACTATGCAATAAATCAATGTTATGCTAGCAATATTGCAATATTTATGTTGCTAGGGTGTGCATATATTGTATTAGCATTGCAAAACACGGCACGTGTCACTCCAAAGTGCATGCTTTATGCAAGGGCGCAAGTGCTAAAATAATCGGGTCGGGGGTTGGTGGGTGAAATGTAGTAAATCTTAACACCGTTGTAAAGTTACGTGTATGCTATGCAGGTTACCATGAGTTTATATACATGCAAACTTGACTAACTTAGTATGTTTCTGGGAAATTGAGTTGCATGTCCGTTCCCCAGACATATTTTTCTTTACATATATACATATGGATAATTGGCTAACTTGACAAATTCATGGCGGAGGACGCCAGATATATTTCGAAATATACATAGAAGATTTACTAAATGGTTGTATTTCCAGGTATTATACCACTCACCTCCTTCGTGTGGTACTTGTGCCCATGATTATAAAGATTATTGCAACTCTGCAATATTTGACACACACGTGGTTTAGCGACATGGATTTTAATATATTACTATAGTTTAACAGCTGAGTGGCGCAGGATCGTATGTTGTAAAGACAATGTTTTAATATTTTAAGGTATATAACACAAAAGAACGAAAGTCCGCCATTTGTACGAAGCCTTGATTCTTACCTCACAATTCAGTTATTTAGCCCATTGGCTACAAACAGTCATGAATTTTCTGGAATATTCGAAGAACGTAAAGGTATAATACGTCATTTACTATTATCAACAATACATAATGGAAAAGTGTGATATTTCTCTGTACTCTAACACAAACAAACGCATATATATGTTGCACGCCATTTCGACGACCTGTACTAATGGAAAGTCCAGAAATTTCTGACGTGGAGGGCGGAATGATTTTCCTAAAATTCTGCCGACACGCGAGCCGGTTTATACTGAACTTTTTTCGCCTACTTTAAGTGTCTATTTTTAATTTGCTTCCGCATATTTCACGCTTCCGTGGTATGTCTGTAGTGTGACGGCGGAGGCGGCTGCCATACTACCCCGGTGCTGGATCCGACACGGGCCGTTACTTCTTTTTTATGGAAAGGTCAAAATGTATTTACCCACCCGGAACTTAATAAAGGGTGGCTCGTACTCTGCAGATTTTCTAGACGGAGTTTATGTTAGACAAGTGTTATCAAGTCAACAGAATACAAAAATCTGGGGGTTCGACCTACGCTAAATCTGGAAATCTCGTACTATTACACCTAAATTGTAGAGATTAATGTGCTGTGACTCCCTTTATGAAAAACGCAGTGACATCTAAAACTCAGGATTACAAAAGGGTCTAGTGTAATATTCGCTCTGTCTTATGAAGTGTTCACATTATTTATATTGAATTTATTGCTTATTGCAGCTAAAATATCGTAAATAGATTGGTTTCAGATACAGTACCTGGGATAATGCTTTTCAAATTATACGCAAAATAGTTTATGCTTAAACTTCGATATTAAAAGCTTCTCATGTTCTAATGTGCTGCAAGTAACAACCTTAGTCAAGTGTGCTGAATTAACCAATAAATGCGGGATGCTGATAACACAAATTATTAATCATTTTAAAGTTATGGCAAGTAATTAATATATAAATGACGTCTGTGATAAGGTTAACACAGTTAACTATATCAGAAATTGCACTTTAATCAGCTACATTTTCCAACTCCTATGAACTTGAAACGAAATTTAATAAAGGCTTGGCTTAGCGCTATATAGAAACCGAAAAAAGCATCATAATTACAATAGGCAAGAAAGCAAGATATGCAAGGAAGCACAGTAGTTACAAGGAAACTATACTGGGCTAATCCAATCATAAAGGCAAACAAAAGATAAGCATTATGTGTGAGTCCGCTTTGGGTGCGTACAGCATGGTAGCTGTTGTTTTGTCAAAATCACGAACTGCATCCTTCGCTTTCACATTTCTGTCATTGATATTTGATTGAACTCGAAGAAGTGTTCTGCGATGTACAAAAGGAATTAGCGTACTCGGAAATTTATACATTTCACACGGTTGTCAAAGTTCACCAAAAGGCATGCTGAAAGGAACAACTATTTTCGCTGTTTATGTGTGTACAGTAGTATACTAAAAACGTGATTTGTAATCGCGTTTTCCCATGTATGCGGTCAGAGAGATGCGATGGTAACTCGCAAAAATAATTACCACGAACAGCACTTACATGTTGCTATACTACAAATCCTTGTTCGTCTACATAAGGAAAAATCTTTGTTAGCGAACATTCATCGCGTTTACGATCCTGAACTGACTTGACAAAAGAACAGCCCAATTGTACGCACCTAAAGTGGCCCCCGTGCATTAGAATTAAAACGCAAAGCTCACAAGATTCCCGTTCGTTGCAGAACTTCCATCTTTTATTGCAAACTTTAGAAATGTGTTACTGAATTGCAAACACATTTCGCTAATATTTGATCATTGCAAAACATGTCATTATCGCTTTTTACAACCAAATGCATGCGTCCTATGCGTGTATATTAGGCTAAAAAAACTCATCACGGAGCTCCCTGGTAGTTGGAAGCGGTCCGCGGGCGTTGGAGAAATGCTTTCCGCCAGCGCAGCGACCTTGATTATTGAGACGCCTTGACATGTTTCCTTAAGCAAGAAACCACTTAGATTCAAAGCCGAAAACTCGACAAAACTTCACTTTTCGTCTTTGTTTAAGGCTTCTCGGGTTTATTGCTTACTGTTATGCTGTGTTTGTTTCTTATAACTTTGCATTTTATCTTTTCTCAATTTCCCGCTTATATTTTAATTTGCAGATTTAATGATTAATGTATCGAAAATTAACATCGATATTTACAACGTTCACGAGCTTTCACTTTATCAATTTGTCCAGATCGTTCAACAGCCCCTACAAGAACCACCATCATCACCATCAGGAGGTAGCCACGGATCATCAAGATGGTATCGTGACCGACGGCGAGTACAACAGACCGTCGACGATTACGACAACGAAGAAGAGTCTATTGATGCCCGTTATAACGATATAGCGGACTCAGCCAGCTCGGCAAACAATAATCGTGACTATACTCACGTTTATGCGATTTATTTTGATGAAGCGGTGTTGCCGGCCGAAATAAGGCTCCGCGGATCGTTACATCGACCTAATTATGTACAAGTGTATAAGAAGAGTTGGACGAGCACTAATGCTTATTCAGATAAATGGTACGATGTATTTTCATCTCTTTTGATCCTATTGATGCGCAGCACTGCATCCGCGCATTCAGAACAGCATTGAGTTAGCTGAGTTTGTCGTGTGATATTCCCTCGATTTATGAGTCTCTTTAACCTTCAATTGGTGCATCTGCAACATGTGACACAGTTAGAGCAGTGCTGATAAGAATTACCCCATTAGGTATATATGTGAGGTAACGTTTCGAACAGAGAAAAAATAGGAACAAGTGTTGATATCACATTTAAAATACCGTAAACCATAACATATGTAAAGTCATACTAGTTTACGCTACTCCAGCTTCCATGTCTATATACATATAAATTACAATATAAACTTTTCAAGCTTAACTTTTCATTGGGATTCCTCGCTATTCAGGTAATAATTGTTGGTATTAATAAACCGCAATCTTGTCAAGTTTAAACGCTGTACGTCCGTATTTTTGACTTTGTAAATTGTATCTTTTTATCAGCCTAACTACTAGGGCAGAACTGTCATATCCGGCTACCAGCCGAACAAGATGGCTGCAAAAGTGCTGTGGCAGGAGTTTCCGCTATCGAAACATAGAAACTAACAATTGTGAAAGTGTCTCTATGTTGATTGCAAACACAGTAATTCCTGCAACAATACGCAACGGACTTAGACTGAGATAACTACGCCTGAAACAAATATTCGAGATGTTTCTGTTTATAAATGTCAACGAATTTATGCCGCCAATATTAGAGTGGAAAGGATGCGTGCGGCGCTGATGTTCCCATTAACGTGGTTGACTATTAAGTCTATTTCTAGCTGTCAACAGCGCTATAGTTGCCTGCCATGGTATCTTACTATTTTATTCTTTCCAAACGCGTTCTCAACGGGTTTCTCTTTTCCACCAATGATGTGTGATGAGTATGGACATTTTGGTCTACGGTAGCTTTTGCCAGCGAAACTATTTACTATTTTACCATCGCAACATGCTGTGATCACTCGCCTTGATGAGGGTTCGTCAAAAATTTCGGCTGCTCGTTCGCTGGGGTTCGCTGTACTGCTACAAGTAGTCACTTTTGTTTGACACATAACTATATTCATCGATTGTTGGATAACCTAAGTTGTCACTAGCCTCAGCTTCCAAGTTATGATCACATAACATTAAATTGTTGCCACATTTACCACTACATATCTAAATTATTTTCTTTGATTCTTTAAATGCATAATAACGTATAAAATATAAGGCCCAAGTAAACCTGAGGGGTGGTACATTATAACGTTAGAAAAAACAGCTTAGAGCGGGGGTTCGGGGGGCGATAGCCCCCCGATTTAGGCTTAGTGTATGTCTCATATAAAGACATCAGCTTAGGCTAAGACTAAGACTTAGGCTTAGTATATCGAGAACGGCATGGCCTGCATTTTATTTCCGCTCCTCAGAGTTACTTGGGCCGAACATAAAAATACGCAACGCGTTGTAGTAATCTGGAATTTTGTCTAAAAATAACACATTTAGCACGGCGAGGTATTATATTATTCTTACCAAAATTTTATGTGAAATCCGTATGCAAAAACAGGATTGACTGCCCTGTTAACAACATAAAATGTGGACTAATATCAACCAGAAATTTAATGCAAAAAAGTTGCCAGTTAGTCGTTCCCGCTTGGAAGGTTAGCTAATTTTTGCAATTTTTGTAGCGGCGGGGTGAATCTTTTAAGAACCGATGCAACATTTCATAAATGCTCTGTAGCTTAGAACTGGAGAGAAAACCCCTATTTCCGGCGTAATAAACCTAATCACTCTAACGACCCGTTATTCAAATAGCACCATTTGTTTCAGGTTTACAGGCGAAATTGACGAAGTTATTTCTATCGATATGCGTCAAGCTTTTATATTCTTCCATTACGACAGTTCAGCATATGAGTTTGCCGAAGACGATTTTTACGTAGCTAGTTTTCACTCGTCTCGTGTCTTCCATCATCAAAATCGTCAACAAAATCATATGTCGAGTGAGTAGTGTTGAAAATTGTTTCTCTTTTTAAATCAATAACGCAATAAATAAGTCAGATTGAACGTTTTTGCAAAACAATGACGCCTGGTATATATAACCATAATGGCACAGTTATAAACAACTGCAGAATTTGATATCTTTTTGAGGCATTCATGTTCGAATTCGGCTAATAGACTTTAGCAGTGTCACATTTGTTGTGACACTAAAGCATATCGTAAAAGCACCGTGAATCACTACTAAGGTTGGTTATGTGTCACGGTTGATAATTATGAATTGCAAAAACTACAAATTTATGATCAAACGAACCAAATTACCTTGGGTAATTTTGGAGAGTTTGTTTGGACGGAATACGAATGTCACTTTTATTATGAACTTTGTATTAGAAAGTAGCTTATGAATTTGATCAGATCACAAATTTTTCTGCAGCAAGACTCCATTAGTGTCTCCAGTAATCCTAATTATGCCGAACTATAATGTTCGTGGCTTCGCATGACCATGACAGTTTTATCGTACACATTTCATGACAGTATCTGCTATTATTCAAACGCCACATAGCCAAACTTATCGCTGAACGGTATAAATTGGTATTTTAGCAAGACCACCCAACTCAATCTACACTGCTCCAAGCACCGGCATGGCTACCGTCGCTCAAACTGATTTTCAGTCACAATCAGTTGCTTTTGTTCTAGAGCTTAATTCTCCATATGGCGTCAGCTCCCAACCTAGCGCTCAAGATACACCGTCAACCGGAACGTTAGCCCAAACAAAGACTAAAGTGAGCTATCCATTTAGTAGTACAACAATTAGATCGTCAGTTTCCAGCAGTGATTCATACTCTACGAGTGGCTTTTACATCTCTGGCGGAGTTGAAGATTCGTTGACCAATCCATATGTTGTTAACAGTGGGTCAAGAATACATATCGCTGCTACAAAGCAAGAACAAAATCAAAATAGAATATATAACGGTTTCACAAATGCCAGCGCTGTGGCTCATTCTGGAGCTATTAAAAATGGTTCTTCAAAAGAAGCTGTTGAAAGCACTGACGCCGCTCAAAAATACGACAGTCGCTCGATAAGTCGAGAACGGCAGCAACAATTGCTCGAAGAAGACCTTTGGATTAATTCAGGAAAAACTGTTGCCCACTACAACAGAACCGACAAGTTACGAAGAATAAAAGATATCAAAGCATTTATCACAAACGTATCACAAGCAAATATTACAGATACTACAAACGGGACATCGGCATTTGCTTACATGAAAGTCCAATCACTAGAGATTCTAGTGTGTATAACAATAATGCTACTCTTTGTAACTTTTTATACAAATAAATAATATAACTCAAGAATTAAAACATAAGTTATCGTGGAAGCGTCTATGTTGAAATGTCGTGATAATCCTTCAAAAGGTATGAAAATGATTATATCCCTAAAATAATATCAAATCAAAATGTCAATAATGTATATTTACTAGAAAATTTTACATTTGGCTATGTACCGTTGAAGGTAAGGGGTCCCACAATATTTAGGTTCGACGAGAAAACTTGCTCCGTATAACCCAAAATCCTACTTAACAATAATAAATAAAAATATACAATGTTTCTAGAAAGCGTCTGCACGTGATGAAATCCTAGCTTTGTCCCGGGAAATATCGTGTCCTGGACATTGTATACGGTGGCCCATAAGTAATTACAAGACTTTAACGCGTCCGTATCCAATAACCAAGACAGATAATTGTAAACCGTTTTGTTTCTGTTTTACACTAATATTATAGTATATTATTCATACAAGTTATGGCGGCATCTCTTTATCCCACTACACTGAGAACTCGGGGCTTTTTGGATGAAAACTTCCCTGGCAAATGGCTCAGCAGCTGGTGTCCATTTGAGTGGGTGTTCACTCGCCCAAATGAACGCCATGTTATTTTTCCTTAGCGGATTCTCGAGCCACGCGTACACACCAGGTACGGGTAAAAGATGTAAGCTCCCTTGTGTACAAAAAAGTTGCCTTAAATTTGTTTTTATATAAGACTGTGTAGGCTTTATTTATTACATTTTACAACGCACCATTTAATTACGCTTCAGTTCGAGAGTACTACAAACCATATAACACATATATTTAGGAAGTGTCTTATAAAAGTCATTATTCCAGGTCGACTGAAGAGTCTCCATTTCTCATTTTCGCAATTGTTCAAAATCCAAATACCAGTAATTCCAAATTCTTATCTTTAACTTCCCTAAATTACAGAATTCTCAAATTCCAAAAATGTCAAATAAAAATTTCAAGTATTCGTAGCAATTTTATTTCTTTTTTTCTCTTATAACAAATTCCTAGTGTGCAAAATTTAAAACTAAGTTGTGTCGGTGCACCTATTCCCTCATTTTCAAATTTTTTAGTTGCTTTTTTAAATTACAGACCTCCTATTTTGCACAAAATCACATTTGCTGATACTATAATTCCTAATATTTCCAATATAAGATATCCGATATCCATATGATTTCAAAGTTCTCGATTACAAAATTCCCGTTTCCTCCATTTGAGATTCGTATAGTTATTTTTGTCAAATTATTGATTGCCAAACTCCCGATCAAAGCTTACTCGATGCCAACATCCTCAGTGACCAAATTTTCGATGTTTAAATTCCCGAAAAACGATTGCCGACATTGTCAATCCACAAAGTCCCGATTTCGAAATTCTGTCCCCAAATGAGCGAGTTTCAGCATATTCCATTATCCCTAATGTCATTTCTAGATTGCTAAACTAAAATTGTTCAAGCTTGTTAGGTTTTGGCTGCAAAATGAGTTGTTAAAATTTTTTTCGATTGCTTGGGAAAGCCATTCCATGGTTGTACCAAATTTTAGCGGGAATTAAAGCAAATAAAATTTAACGCTTAAAATTTTAATAGAGTTGGAATTTTGTTATTATCAAATTTCGCAGGACTCCAGCATAAATTGCTAAACATATACTTATTCAGCTATGAAATTTGTGTTACCTATATACATATGCAAATATACATTATACAAACGAGATTAATACGATATAATCACTTTCTCGTCTATTAATTAAATTATGTTTTATCAAAAATTTATTTTATGAATTACAACTCTTATAACCATTTGAAAGCAATTTAACTAAACTAAAATTTGTATTGAACAATCTCCATTTATTTGTTATAAAAATATTCTACCCAATTATTTCCGCGAACAGCTAGCTTATAAGAGATTAAATTTTTGTGTGAATTTTTACAAGAAATTTTTATCTTAATTTTTAACTATGGTATTTTATTACAGGACCACCATTTTGATGGCTGACATTCTCATAGAAAAGCGTCAAAAATTATGCACTGATTAAAATTTTCTAGTTGGATTTGGGTTTTTTGGGGATTCATACGATCGGTTTGCAAGAGTCGGCAGCATACATCTTCGTAGTCATTGTGTTGCACACAATATTATGATTAAACAATACTCGTTTACGTCGCAATTATTGATAATTTTTGATAAACAAATTCTAGATTCATATAGTTTCCACAAATGCCCAATTTCCAAGTTACCGATTCCCACATTTATAATTCGCATATCCCGAGTGCCCTACTCCCAAATTCCTGGTTCTTATAATCCTGTTTTCCGAGCTTCTATTAATAAAGTCCTGTTTGGAATGTTGTCAAACTCCGAATTCTCAAATCGCCGATTCCCGTATTACCACAATCCAAATTTCTGAAATTCCCTATTTCCAAATTTTCGGTTCTTAAATTCCTGATTGCAAAACTTTCGATTCTCAAATTCTTGACTCTATAATTAACCATTCACAAGTTACCGCCGATTCCCAAATTCCTGGCTTTCAAATCTTCGATAAAAAAATTCCTTATGCTAATATTCCGAATTCTCAAAGTCTACACACCCAAATTACCAATTCTCAAATTCTCGGTTCTCAAATCTCGATTCTCAGCAATTGCAAATACCCAAATTCCAAAATCCCCGGCTCTCAAATCTCCGATTCCAAAGTTCTAAATTTTCCGTTTCAAAGCTCCTAATTTGCCATTTACCATATTAGCAATTCCTCAATTTCTGCTTCCCAGGTTGCCTATTGTGTAATCCCGGGAGCCCCAAATGTCAAATTCTGAAACTATCTGAAATTCTCGATTTCTGCACTTTACGATTCGCAATTTTTGGAGTTGCCTGAAAAATTGTTTGCTTCAATTCCCACGTGCTTTTGGGAAGCCCTTTACCTTGACTTTGGTGGAAGACAGATGAATTGCTATAAATGAAATACAAGGAAAACCGCAAAACGCATCGAGAAATACTTTTAGGATGGATGGGCTTAAATTAATGAGTGTCAAACTTTCCAGCCAAATATCATCCACTAATACCACTACTACGGCGCACATTGATAGGCACGATACACTGAATACGTTGCTCCGCTTTCTGACTTGTTGGAAGAGTGTTTGAACAATAAAAGAAGCGGTACTCGTAAATATACACATTGCCATATCGGCTCGCATTTAATGAATTTAAACCAGCGGCTATAATTTAGTATGTAAATAAAATTATTTTGAACAGAAAATCAGTAAAATATAGGCTAATATATACACACCAATCCGATTTTTGCCGCTTGACTGAAATATTCTGCCAAATTAAACGACAAAACTGATGTGATCCTACAGTTGATATTGACCTAGTATACTGAAATGGAGAATGTGTTTATAACGTTTGTATCGTCTGAATCATTTCATTCGAACATTCGCGAGAACCTATAAAGCTAATTTTCAAATTTGTAAGCCAAAAAAATATATTATTTTTACATATACAGCGTGTCGCGTTAAATGCGATCGAACAAATTCAAGTCGTTTGTTGCGAGCCATTTTTAGTTGGTAATCCGGACTAAAATGACACACTAACACTCTGACAAAAGAAGGACAGAACAATGTCACAGCCATAATCACATATTCATTGCTGCTAAATTAAGATAAATCGGAAAGGTAAGAAAGAAAGCTTATAGCGTGTTGCAGCATAAAACCAGATTGCTGCAATGAAGAATTTTACGAAAATAATTATTTTTAAATATTTCATATCCGCTCCTTAAACCGGTTGTGCATAAACTATTTTGCTTAGTGGAACCTTATATAGTCAAACCATTTTAGGTCTAGTACTTCTGATAATTTTCCAACCTCCTTTCCGGTCATCACAGTTAGTTCCACACTGCAAAACTGTTACATGTTTCTTTGATATATTTCATTATTAATAAACTTACTATTATTTTCTCACATTTGATAGCAAAACGCAGCAATACTAACGGATCACGCTAGCGCTTCTACAAAATAATTATACTGAAATTTCAAAAACATGCTTCAATGATTCCAGCATCAGAATTTTTGAAAAAATATCGGTGTAAAACAGCGATAAACGTTGGATGTGTATGTAAAATTCGTCAAACTTGGTTTTGTTCAATCCGACGCTCTAAATTTTTTTTATTTTTGTTATATTCTTTACGTCAAAGTATATTTTATGAGCCAGATGAATGAAGCGAGATTTACGTGAAGTAAAAGCAATAAGTCCTATGACGAAACGATATGAGTTTGGTAATTTGTTGAACGCTTTTGTCAATAGCTAAGATGCAAGATTGTCCTGCTTTTTGCTTTTAAATATTTTCCATGCCTAAACTTATAAACCCAATCCTACCTTTTGGTACATTCTTCTGCATCAGGGCGTAAAGCGGCATCGTTGTGTTGACAGTGTTTATTGTGTTCTGTTTGTTTAAATGCACATTGTGATTCGCTCGCTTTGTGAGGTTCCTTAAGGATTCGTGTAGCTGCTCAAAGATAATTCATTAATTCCGCTTTCTTCGCCTTCCCATTAAAAAGGGCAGCGCACTTCCCCTTTCCCATTAAAAATGAAAACGGATTCATTTATGAAAACGGGGACAGACAGAAGAGCGGTAGAGCTAAGTTTTGAGGAAGTCTGTTGTCTTTTTAATAGCGTCCTGTGGCACTGAATATGATTGAATGTTCCTCACGAAATATGTTTGCACACATAAATACTGCTTTCTGCCTAAGTTCGAGTGATAAATATTGTATCTTTTGTGTCACTATAGGACACTCTTTTGATGGATGTGCAATGGAGTACCCTATATTGAAGACCTATAACACAATCATATGCCGTGTTGCCTACATCATGTCGCACAAGTTTACCTTTCCCTTTACACCTTTACAAAACCCGATACCCTTTCGTGTAAGAATTAATCCGGATTTCGTCAAATACACAAGCTTTTGTTGCGTCGGTGAACTGAAAGAGGTTATTGGCTTTGGTTAACAGATGGTTTTAAAGTATCTACGATGGGCATGTACTTGAAGTAGGACTGGCTAAAGCTTTTCGGCTCGAACCTGTTTGTTCGAATAAATTCGGCCCCCGAACCGGACGCCGTTAAGAATTTGGCCTGGCCAACGGGCCGGGGCGCACCGGACCGGATTGGAGGATGGCCAAAAATCCGCTACTATAGAGTATATACTACGCGGAGTGATATTTTGAGCCCGTGCAATCCTGCAGCGGGTTCATAACAGGCAAAAGGGCCGAAATAATGGCAACAAAGAGCCGAACCACTTTGTCGCGATCAGTTTGATATTAAGTAAGGCTCGGCCGGCAGCGCGCCTTCAGGAATTCGGCAAAGCACGGTAGTAGACTTGCTCTAAAGGGCCAGGCCGGGGTTCAAATTTAGAAATATGCATTTTTCGAGCTCGTGGGATGGTACTACTAACTAGCAAACAACAGATACAACTGGGCTAAAGGATGACATAAGATTGTATATATGTCGGGGCATCTTGCTTTCAGTAATGAAACATGTTATGCGATATTGCTAATTTCTGCTTGGATAAACTTTCGATATGGCACACAATTTGAGACTAAATACCTCATTGGGAACCGTTGAGTCCGTCGTCGTCACTAATAATTATCTAGCCAGTTTAGAGCATGAATAATACTTAAATAATTCATTTACCGAGATTCGAGCTAGGTGGGTTGGTGGAGGTAGTGAGGTCTCGGGCGTGCTTCCCCTTAGGCGCAGCGATAGATATTTATTTGCTAAGAGGATTGGGGTTGGGGGATCTGTCGGTTGGAGGAGAGGCCATTCGAGCTACAGGAGGAGGGTTCCAGACCTGAGGGGATAGTTCCTTACCTTCCTATGAGCATGTATGACTTAAATAGACCGCAACGAATACCTAATAAAATCGTGTAATATGTACTCACTCATAGTTGCACCCCAAGTCAATTTGCCCCGCCAAATCGCAAATATTGGCGATAAAAGTAATATTTTGATTTAATTCTGACTCGAAAACTGTTTTGAACATAAATTAAAATTAAACCATATCTGTAATTAGAATGAGGTCAATAGAATGCACCTGTCCCAGAAGCGACATGCGCCCAGTTAAATCTTGATCTAATTAGAACGACATATTTATAAAAGCAATGAATGATAAAAGTAAACCATACACTATTCAGATCTAAAATAATACTTTTGTCTATTCCACAAAGTTTCCACAATATTGGGAAAATAATTAGTGTATAGTATACAACCAGAGGGTACTGCGGCTGTCAACATTTAAACCAAACACCGCCAGTATATAGCAAATTTTAGTAACAACAGCTCTATCGACGCGATTTTAACACAGAATTGGTAGTTTTCGCTATATTATTCATTTACTAATAAGCGATAGACTAGATATTATCCTGTTGGTGCTATATCCTATATCACATGTATATACTGTGAAAATTCACTATCACATCACTTCAGTAGTTGGCATCCTTTTGACGAAAACAACTAAATTCGAATTTATTTTAGCATAAAAGCGCTTTAAATCGCTACTAAAAAGTCAGCATACACGTGAATAATTTTATCATTATGTACCATTGGCCAAATGCAATAAACGGCAAAAAAATTAGGGATATTCATTGCTGAGTTATAGGCGTTGCAATAAAACTGTGCGCTAGAGCAGTAACGAAACAACAGGACAAGCTGTCTGTTACGAGAGAATAATTATGGTCAGTAATTAACAATAAATTTTAAAGATTTCTCGCGGTGTGAAAGTTTTTTGAAATAATTATTGGTTTCATGCAATACACATTACATACATAGCCTAGTATACGCGCCAAAATATGCAGATGTCCACGTAGCATAGTGTCTAAAAATTAGCAACGCCCAAAGACCATGTACAAGTAGTAATAATGTTGTAATTACTTATTGCGTAAAACCCAACCGTAAATTAACGAAAATTTGACTCTCTTTATTTAAGATTTGTAATAAAAATGATCACATCTCGCTTTGTTAACATATATTTATACTGTTACTTCGTGGAAAGCGCAGCAGTTAATCGTAATATTAATCATAATAACAAAGTTAAAAATGCAATTAAAAGCTTAAACCTTACAAGTGGGACATTTGTTAATTTTGCCAAATATCCAGATCAATTTTTGGATGTAATATATATCGTCGATATTAAAAGCGTAGTGCCAGAGAATATATCAATTCCAGCGCTGCTCGAAAAATTTATTATCAATATTACAAAGACATTAACGGAAGTAAACCATACCTTACCACTGACCATGCAGTTCGACGTCATATGTTTGAGCAACTCGTACTGGCTTCATAATCACTACTTATCAAATTCGTTCGAGCAGGCTGAAACGAAAAGACAATTGTCGAAGCTATTCCTCGAAACAAATTACGCTGGAGCAATCAAGTTACTACGGCGTAAGATACCGATAGAAAAATTTGTTCTCGACTTAGTAAATTCACCGCAATACGACGATCGACGCAAAGTCGTACTTGTGATTTGGGGTGGTACCCGAATTCGGCTAAATGTCCTACAACCAGTACGACAGTTTGGAAAGCTACTTAATATAATAAAAGTTGGAAAAAATCATAGAGTCGATAATTTGAGAATGTAAGTTTAAATCTAAACATTTTAGTGAAGTCTAAAAAATTCTGGACAACATTTCACCCTTGGCTAAGGATAATAAAACTTAATGACACGAGGCCTAAGTGGATTCAATCGAGGAATCGAATGTGAAAACATAATACTTTTTGTTTATACCACCTCTTTTTGAAGCTCAAATCCTTGAAGCTAAAAACAGAATTGATTTAAAACCTAAACATATTAATGTTAAGAAGCTAAATGAAATGAGAAAACGTAAA
Organism: Trileptium ribeirensis; assembly: GCA_030248225.1. Classification (NCBI taxonomy): domain Eukaryota; kingdom Metazoa; phylum Nematoda; class Enoplea; order Enoplida; family Thoracostomopsidae; genus Trileptium; species Trileptium ribeirensis. Next base: position 93,415 of record JASANE010011659.1, read on the forward strand.
GATTTGCAACGTCGGCGTGCAATGAACTGTTTTGGCAATGTAGGCCTTATTAACGGAAGATACACCGCATGCCACATATGGCTGAAAATTTGTTATTATCGTTGGACCTTTAGTGCATTAAACAAAATACTTGCAGCTTTATACAAAAGAAATACAAGGGATTGTATTATTTTGTGGCAAAGATATAGTCTTCCAGTTGAACTTAAGGCATTAAGAATGGTTTTACATTTCAAAATTTTGAATTTTCTTTTCTTGAATATAACAAGCAGTTGGACGACGCCTTTCGGCGCATACCCTCACCACGCCCCTGTTTATAGTATACTTGAAGGAAAATTTTTGTAATTGGACGAACCAAAAATGTCTCCGTAGAGTTGGCAGGATACCCAGCTGCACCGTCAGCTTCGTGGGAAAGGTGCCATACGACCCCGGCTACCACGCTTAGTCCCAAGGAACCGATTAGATTAGCTGGCCTAGGTTTGGGTAGGATAATTAAACTTGGAGTCAGTTGCGACCGAAATCACGGACTACACTTATTCTAAAACCACCGATGAAGCCTCCATCAAAATTATAGTTTCTGCCCTCGTCATATTTTCAAATGGCCAAACAAAAAAATAAGCCGTGCGCTCTCGAGCTGTGCTACTACGGCAGGGAACCTCGTTGATCTTTTCATACGAATACATGGCTTCCAAGAATTTGGTGGGCTTACCGATGCTCGGGGCCCAATACCTAGTTAGCGTTGGTGTTCTGAGCGTGGAACAGCGCGCAATTGATCCTCGGACAGTTCTCTTTTCCCTTTCCCCTTTAGCTTCCTGAAAAGCTCCACAGAAGCAAATGTTTAAACTATAAGACCGCAAGGACCTTCAAGGAACATGATTTCAATCCCGTGCAGGCTGTCGATGCGCAAGTGGCTCCAAGTTCATTTCGAATTTGCACAACATGCTGAGGATAGGATTCGATAAAAATATACATGTATGCATATCTATCGTCATTAGGATTGGAGAGTGAGAGATAGGCGTACGTAAGGGCCGGGCGATACATTTAATCATAGGACTTAAATTGGGAGGAAGAGGACTACGGAAAGACGACCTCATTTGCAAACCAGGTGGAGGAGTGGGATCTTAAAATATTAACTAGGGCCACCGTTGAGGCGTTCACCAAAATTCAAGATCTTGCCTTCATGAGTTTTTCCTACCATTGAGAACAAACCTTCGTCAAAACTTTGACGAGAGCTCTCACGGTGTGCAGCTATGGTAGGGAGTCTCGTCCTCTTTTGGGAATGAACTATATTTCGGTGGGCAACCACGGCCATCCCGAATGGAGGGTGACTTGTCATAGAAAATCGAATTTGATTTCTGCCCAGCTCCACATGTTTCAACGGAAACGGAGCTTCGAAATCAATTTACAGGAAAATAACTGAAGAGCCGGATCGCAATCTTGCGTGGACCTATATGTGCAAGTGACGTCGGACATGCTACATGTGTTTCAGCCAAGTTAGTTGACTAAGAAGCGTGGTCCAGATCACTCCCTTAACTTCGAGCTCATGCTTTCGCGAGATTTCGGAAGCAACATATTCCCCAATACACAAAACCTAGACGTGTGTTCTCAAGCCGTGCAGCTACGGCAAGGAGCCACCGGAGTTTCTATTACAAAATTGAATACAGCGGGCAGGCAACGTTGCCCTGGATACAGCATTTTTAGCTCTCAAATAAGCATCTCTTTCAAGCTCTCAACATAGTTTAGACGAAAATTTTAAAGGTAGGAAGGGCAGGGACATAAGCCGTGAGGCGACGTCCTCATGGCAGCGAGGGTCTCAAGTGGCTCCATGCGCAATTAAACACATAGAGTGCGAATTAAGTTTAAAGCAAATGAGTGGGGTACAAATAGGGAAGCAGCAACTTACGGACCCCGTAGAGTTTGACAAATAGTGTGAAGTGGTGTTTCAAGTGGCGACCCCAAGCAGCGGAACCGCACACTTTTTAATTGCCACGGCATGTGCTACTTACGATGTAATGGTGCGCATATGCGCGTGTATATACCTACGTAATATGGATGTTTTGCGAAATGAAGGATTTATTTCTGTTACGTTGATTCGCCTATGAAATGAATAAAATCACTACTGTGTTCCGTTCTTTGAGAAAGGCGAAAAACGAAATGACAAAATAGGTAGGGATCTAGAATACTTTCATTCCGTGGATTGGCAGGCCACGAGAACACAATTTCCGAATCCCGCATCAAAATATCTTTCCACAAACATCCAGATAAGATAGTGGGCACTGGAAGCGGTTCTCGGGTAACCCATAATTCTACGATGCCTTTGACCTGATCGGGACTAAGGGAAAGTGTGAGCAAAGGTGAATCTCCGGTCACTATAATTGGGAACAATTAAACCAAACCAAGGGGGTTCTTTGGGAGAATAAGGGAAAGGTGGCTCAGCTTTACTTACTACCTGTGAGACGGATTACAGGGTGCCCCTCCCTCGGGGAACTTTCATACCACTAGAACGTGGGCCAACACAGGGGCCTGGCCGAACACCCTGGAACCCGCCGGCGGCCTGCTAAGCTAACCAGTTTCCTTAGGACAACTACACGTCCGCCAGGGAGTCGCGAAAGCCTGGGTCGCACAATAGCGGCAACTGGTGGTGCTGCTGGGCTCCCTTACGGCCAGAACTGGTCTAATTACACTTGTCCCCCACTCAAAACACTAAAAAACACACCGCCGGAAACATATAAAACAAGGTTGACTACGCATTCCCAGAAAACACAGTAAACTAGATGCTTTGCTAATACCGTTGGGTGTTGCAGAACTTACTTATGACATTTACGAAACTATTCAGAGAGCAGGGCAATGCACAGAAGTTCTTCGGATAATCTAACATCCAACTAGGATTAAATAAACACCATAGAATGCCCACAAGCTCACACAATAAAATTAATGCAAAATTGAAGCAACCAATCCATTTTGATAGATGATACCAGAACTCTGCATATAAATAAGGGTTCTTTACATTTTTCTCCCTTCTGCTGAATGGCTGAACAATGCCATTGTTAACGTGCTCAGCTGAAAAAGACTATGAAATCATGCAAATTGAAATTCTTTCTCCGTGAAGATTGGCTGATTAAGTTTAAAGTTTGAACCAACATTTCTCAGTTTATCGTCATATAGGATTAACTCTAAACCTCTGTGTAACCCGTAAGTTAACAATAGTGATGAGATAGATTCACATGCTACGACAACAACGAAATTATAGAGTTTATTGAACCAAATTTTTCACTTTTAACCCGTAAAGCCTATGTAGTGAATAATATGCAGTTGTTGTTAGTGGTAGTTGTATGCTATATAAAATATATACAATACCTAAATATAATTCAAATGGGTCCACGTATTACCAGGCTACAAATAAGGAGACCAAAGATTGCGCTTTTTTTGTTCAAAATATCAGTTCTGAGTCAATTGTGACTCTAGAAGCGATATTTGTAATCTATTTACGCCACCTAGGTCTTATCCTCTCTGAAAATTTCAGTTAAATCAATCCACCTACTCTGAATTTACAAATAATCCATTCCAAATTTGAGTTCATTTTCACCTTTAAAAAACGTTTATTCAACACTAGCTCATAAACGGCTGGAATTTCAGACTATATCTTATGCATTAATATGTTAATTGTAAACACATCAAATACAAAAATAATAAGCCAAATCTGTTTATTCATTTCTCAATAATTACAGTTGTTGAAAAAAGTGTTGTTGCTCTACAAAGCAAAAATAACTATGTAAAAATTTAGATAAAACTTTTGGATTTAAAAAATTAGGCAACAAAATTAACACATTTTACTAAATACATTTCCCTAGAAGTAGAGCTAATGGGTGATATACTCTGACTCTATGGACCGTAATGTCATCGACGTGTCTGCAACGTCGGGCGTCCATGGCTGCTTCGATTATGGAGTCTACTATGAATTCTCACTTTTAATGTTTGATAGTACCTAGGGTCTATAAGGCTCAATGGTAATAATATATATTTCATACGGGATAGAATTTACATAATTTGACACTTTATTTTGCTACTTCTGCTTTTTTTAGCAAAATAACCCTATGCATCTTAAACTCATATGCATGTAGTACAATGTTCAATAAACCTGTACTGCGACTGAAGATTGACCCTGGATTATGCTACTCTGGTCACTGCGCTAGATGTTACTCCTCCGTTGTATAATGAATCTTGGTGAACAAATAACAAAGCACGATAAACTCGATAGGCAATATAATATATATTATACTAAAGACACCAATGCATAAAGTTCATGGTGACATTATCATCAATCTTTTTCTTACACAGTACATCATGCTGTACGAGTATAAACAATACTATAATCGTTAGTATCAGAAAAACTCAAACAAGACTGGTCCTTTGCTTATAACCTCTAAATTCTACATTAAACATGAAATTTATGAAAGAATGAAGCCATGAAGCTAAAACTGTTCAATACATAACATCGGTAAACCCGATGGAAGCAAACTAATTTTCAACGCTGCCCTGCCCACCATGTTGTGGAACTCAAAAGACCTAAAGATAGACACATAAACTCTATTTTGATCAGCTCGATTATACACTGTTCTAAACTCTGTACAATTGTCTGCACATCTTTTGTTTCAGAAACTCCGATCACTATTGGATTGTCGATAATTATCGTCATTTAAACGAATTAGTAAAAGAAGTCTCTGAGTTAATTTCACTAGTGCCAGATTGCTTTGTCACAATCCAGCATTCACGATTATGCAGTCGACACATTTTTGTTAACTGCTGCAAATGTCATTTTCCCGCTGATAACGTTGAGAAGGTGTTCGTGTTGTTAAAAGCACATTTTTGCTTTGATAGCTCAGACCTGAGAAAGGCAACAAACACGCACAAATGTTACGACTGCAACAACTTGTTAGAACTGGGGTATTCTCGATCTACAGTTCGGTATGTTGCTAATGAAACGTTGAGAGGCCTATGATGATATATGTTGTCTTCTGAATTATATACATACGCCTATAGAGGCTCTAATTAAATAAGCAGTTAGTTTTCTTGTCGTATAACAATGCGCCGCTGTCTCAAGGTTGATTTGTGTAATTTATGGGGCGCTTACGTTATAATGTCCCCACTGTTTGGAGCTTTTGAGGCCCTGTGGTAGCGGTCATACCGTATAGACATTCCAAGCCATATCCATAAAGTAAATAAATTCCTGTGTGTATAATGACTCACACTTAGCTACTACATTTTTCATTTAGGGTATCGCACGCACCCGTAGCTACCATTTCTTCACGAATTAACAGTAACAGAGACCTTGTAGTTAATGTCTCGCATTATTTAGTTATTTTATATTTAGATTTTTGTATCTAGAGATTACGCATATTCACAAGATGGTATGCCGCACTCCCTCAGTACAACTAAAAATATAAGATGTCGTCGACACCATCGAGAACACGGTGTCGTTGACACCATTAAGAAATAGCAACACCCATAGCTAACTACCCCTGAAAATTTTATAAATATATAACATGCGATGTCTAAGACAGCCTAGTGTCTTGGGTGTGCCTGAAACTGTATGGCGGACATTATAACGTGGACACCGCTTTATATACTTAGCTAGTCTACAACAGACGCGGCCTCTGATATTCACTAATAGATATGATTAGCCTCTGTTATGGCAAGTGTTGCGTTTCGCGGGCTCGGTTATGTCACTTGTTGCCAGTATGAAACTAAAGATCTACAGCAGATTCACACAGGTAAGATCTCCGAAATCCAGAATCTATAGCTTATACTATAAAGTATCACATTCTCGCGAGATACGAAGATGAAGCTATTGTGTACCTATACGTCATGTATTTTCATTGTATTCTAAACTTATTAAATGCTCCACCAAGATGCAAAAATATATATAATATAGTTACGTTTCTCAAATTGTGAAGACACAACTAAAGATTTTTTGCTAACAGACATGAACATAAAACAGCTTCATGACACACAACCTCATAGTATAACTGGCTTCCGAACAAATACCCTGACAAGTAGTAAATACGGTATAGGTTCTTTATGATGGTAATGAGTTTTAAATGTTAGTATGATACGTGGTTCAGTCCGTCAATTGTAACAATATTGTGTATTCTTGGTGGAAGCAGCATTTTAACAAAGCAAAGCATAACTAACGTAAATTCGTTTCATTCTACTTCAATAAGTGATAACAATACAGCTGTTAGACGTTGAGAATAATTGATAGATATATATTTATATTCCCAATATATGATTTAGCAATCTATTTTACTCGGTAACGGATCAAAATCGGAAGTTTAAGAAATAAGGCGTTTGCATATGGAAATTTGCGAATATAAAAAACCTGGAATACTTGATATTTAATGGCTGGTTTACGTCAGTATGTCCGCGTAACAACGTATCTACAACGACGGACATATGTGACAGCCTGCCGTGACTGCATGGATTTTTTGATCAGTCAGCGCTGACTATGTAATATATCCTTAATAGCACAAAAACACAGTATCGCATAGCGGTCGTAGATATCTCAAGTATAAACGATGTTATGGGGCAAACTTTGACAGCTGTCCAATATTGTAAATTTAAATTTTGGCAGCTGTCCAACGCTACAAATTTAAATTTTGGCAGCTGTCCAGCGCGGGAAATTCAAATTTTGGCAGTTGTCCAGCGTGGTAAATTCAAATTTTGGGAGTTGTCCAGCGCGGGAAATTCAAATTTTGGCAGCTGTCCAACGCGGGAGAATTTTGACAGTTGTCCATCGCGGGAAATTCAAATTTTGGCAGTTGTCCATGGCGGAAAATTCAAATTTTGGCAGTTGTTCAGCGCGGGAAATTCAAATTTTGGCAGATGTCCAAAGCTGTAAATATAAATTTTGGCAGCTGTCCAACGTTGTAAATTTAAATTTTGGTAGTTGTCCAGCGCGGAAATTCAAATTTTAGCAGTTATCCTGCGCGGGAAATTCAAACTTTGGGAGTTGTCAAGTGCAGGAAATTCAAATTTTGGCACTTGTCCAGCGCAGTAAATTCAAATTTTGGCAGTTGTCCACGCGGGAAATTAAATTTTAGCAGTATTCCCAGTATTGCAATGCGGGAGATTTAAATTACGGTAACAGTGTGGCGAGACTAGGCTAGTTGTCCCGTCTAGTCCGCCATGCCGCCCAACTTATCACACGTAGCTAGCTAAGTAAATGCGGACAAAACAGATAGTCAGCCGTGACTGTTGACTGTTCCAACTAGCGAACCTAGACTGTCGAGACATAGCTAGGTCACGGCGCCCACAAATTAGCGTAAATGAGCCATAAGCAGGCAAGAAAAGAAACTAAATTACACTGGTAAACTCCACATTTGCTGTAAAATGACGCATTTTTCGAGCTAAAAACTACATTTCAACGAATTCCATTTACATTTACAAGCCTTGCAATATAAAATATAACCGTACCGCGTTTTCAGGGATGTACTTGCTACTACGCCAGCTATAGTACCAATCAATACTTATAAAATGCATCGTAACAATATGCCAACACGTATTCACAACGAATATTCTCCGGTTACGCAAGCAATGTCATCTTTTAATGCATCGGCAGCAACCAACAGTATGTCATTGCCAATTTTGCCATCGATACTGCAGACGTCGATACTAATCACAGTTTTTATAATAATCTTAGCTTTATTGCTTATATTAGTCGGAATAATAGTATCTAGGTGTCAGAAGCGCCAGAAATCGCATTCGAAACGCTATAATAAACATAAAAAAGAAAGAAAACATATCCATGAATATACCAGCAACCATTTATCGACAGCAATAGCTTCTACACCACCAGCTGAACAGTTCGATCAAAAACCGCTGGAAACTGCTATTACAAAAAAGAGCAAACGGTATACATTAGCATCGCCTACAGCTACACCACCAGCGATGCCAACTGTAGTGCAAACAAGTCGTATATCAGATACGTACGAAACGATTGGTACGTTCAGTGCAACAACAGTTGAAGCATTCCTCGCTAAATACAAATCGAAAATGAATAAGTAATTTTTAAGTAGCAAATCTATGTGATTCGTCAACTTACTTTTTGATTTTCACCACAATCGCTGCAGAAACACTAGTATCATATAATCGGGGAGGGTTCGATACTCCGACAGCCCGATACTCCGACAAAAAGGGTTCGTTGCTCCGACAGCCCGGTACTCCGACAAAAAAGGTTCGATACTCCAACAAAAGGGTTCGATACTCCGACAGAAATAGAGTGGTTTTCCTCAAAATAGATATGATTTGCAAATAACCAAGATTTTCACACAAAATGAGCTAAATACATACGATATATCAACACAAAATGAGCTAAATATATACGAGATATCAACACAAAATGAACTAAATATATACGAGATATCAACACAAAATGAGCTAAATATATACGAGATATCAACACAAAATGAGCTAAATATATATGAGATATCAACACAAAACGAGCTAAATATATACGAGATATCAACACAAAATGAGCTAAATATACCCATAGCAGTTACTTAAAGGCTTTTACTACGTGAATGAGAGCGCTCCAATAATTGTCTACATTCCGCTCACCATTTTGATACTGCAGCTTCAAGCGCTGCACTTTTTGCTCTAAGTTGCGCCATTTTAGCTTCCGCCTAGGTCCAAGCTCTCCGTTTCGTATTGCCACAAGTGCTCGCTCGGTGAACACCTGTTCGTCTTTGAGCTTCCGCAAGAATAGCCACAGCGACGTATGTCTGACCCCGACATGAGTGTTCAATTTAGCATGAAATGCCTCGACATGATTGCTGGTTCGGGAATCTATATCTCGACCGTAAACGTTCCACATAGCAGGTGGGAAATTTCCATTGAGGCAGTTGTTACGAACGTAGTTGATGAAATCTGACAGTTGTCGGTGTCGACGAATTAACCGAACTGTTTCTCTACTACGTAATTGTTACGTAAGACTGCTATGGGTAAATAGCCTAGTGCAAAAAATTTTCGCACACAGTTTCACAACGCTTTATCATTTCTGTAGGCCCTTGTAAGCCCAATATTTTGAATATAACGCCACATACTCTGAACTAGATGAAAGTAACACCCATTTATCTTTCCGCGGGGAAACTCTGTTTCGACAGAAGTAATGATGGCTTGCTCGAAATCCGTGACGAATTCCCTGGGGTGAAATCATTGACCAACTACGTCCTGAACACGAGCCTTCACTTGCTGGAGAAGTCGTCTGTAGTGGGCAATTGTCTTGCCATCAAGCAATGCGATGGCGAAAGGCAGTAGCCGACGATCACGCTTTCCATGAATGGTAACAAACTGGCGATACGGGCTGGGGCATGTTCTGAACGTTCCATCAATGTAAAGTGTTGAACATAACGCAAGATTTGTAATGTTTTCGTCCTTGGCGAAAGCTAGAATACCCCAATCTTTGTCTTGAAACAAAACAAACCTCTTATTTTGCCATGTTATCGACCATTCGAAGGGTACATTCACTTCTTCAACGGTTCGCGGTATTGTCGGGGTGCCTGCCGATCTTGTTCGCTGCATTGAGGATCTCACGCTGTGAAATTCTGGAATCGCTGGAATTTTAGCCTGATCGCCTGCAATTTTGTTAACGACATCGTTATAGGTCCGCTTAATAGGTCTCGAAAAGTCCACTTGCACCGCTTCCTGCAAGGTGTGACGAAGATCGCTCGACGTGACTTCGTCGGTGTCGCTATTGTGGTTGTGTTCTCCGACAGAATAGACTATCACATTTTGATTGGTGTGTTTAGAACATTCGTGCGGCATGGAGCGCGGCAGGTGCCGCGCCAGAACCGCCAGTAACAAATGTTTGACCGGACGCGATTTTTCTGGTATTTATAGCCGTTGTAGAATAAAATTAAACCTCGCTTACTACCTTTTACTAACTGTGCCATTTTAAGTCTAAAACAAACAGTTATGCATATATCAATTAATGAATGCCACTGTAATTAAAATTAAAACACTACTGTGTATAATTGTTTTGAGGTCCAACAGCCAGGTATTTCATCAGCCAAATTTTTTACATTTCTACGGAACTTATTCTACCAAAATTTGTGTTGGGGCACACCACTCTATTTCTGTCGGAGTATCGAACCCTTTTGTCGGAGTATCGAACCTTTTTTGTCGGAGTATCGGGCTGTCGGAGTATCGAACCCTTTTGTCGGAGTATCGAACCCTTTTTGTCGGAGTATCGGGCTGTCGGAGTATCGAACCCTTTTGTCGGAGTATTGAACCCTTTTTGTCGGAGTATCGGGCTGTCGGAGTATCGAGCAGACCCCATATAGTCATAAAGCAGTTGTGGCGCTGGGTGATTAATGACACTTGTCAAATTTTACGCAAAATGATCTATGAAAAATTAGTGAGGACCCCTGGGTCACGTGATCTGCCAAAAATGTTTAACGGGTACTTAATTGTAAATATTAATACATAAACAATATATAGAAGTCCATACTTAACGACTTACCTTTTTGCCCACACAGTCCGTTCAAAAACTTTCATAGCACACTCTCAACAATTGTAGCTGAGAACTCATTATTAAATTGGGATGAAACTGTTCTAAAACATTCCAAAACTGTTATGCCGAATCATATATCAGCGTTGTAGGAACACAATTATTAATAGCCAATTATTAGCACTTATGAATATGCATATTATTGCGTACATTATATATCTAACTTTTCTTGCGAATTTTGGGGAAAAGAAATCTTTGATAAAAGTATTTTTTGCATTGATATGTTATCTAAATCTTATCAAGTAATAGTGTTTTATAGCGAAGTAAACTTAGCCTATTCGTTCACATGGTCTCTTGAATATACTTAAAAGTTCTAGTTCATTTCTTTGTCGAGGAACAAAGATATACACAAACAAAGCGTGTATTATGTTAAACACGTCGACGATAGTAATTTTTTCAAATTTACTAATGTCACTATTACTTCTAAACTTACTAATGTTACTATTACTTGTACCAGAAAAATGTTACTGTCAAAACGGGGGTGAAATACTTAGTTTTGGTGTGGATCTGTCTACTACAAGCATATAGTGCTAAATAAACACGATACTTAAAATTTCGTCGAAGATTATCCATGTTTATTGAATGTCGATGCCAAAATTGAGGATCCGATGTAGTTTCATGACAAGGTTGCACCAATAGTGGTACCCGCATCCATATCCATTCAAAATAAAGATTTCATTCCGAGTCATGCTTTAAGACATTGCCGTACAGAAGGTCGATCTCTGACTGTGGTTCAAGATTGTGGATTGAGAAAATAGCAGGATCTACTTGACAACCAGATGGAACAATTACATAACTCGCTAGTCACACGCAGTTGTATATTAGCAGAAAGACCACAAACCAACTATTCCATAGATAAAGTCCGCAGTAAACTGCAATGTTGAAATACGCTACGTTTCATGCCCTCTTCTTGTACAAAATTTTCGGTACAGAACCGAGATTCCAAGCTTCTAGATGAGGTATTCAGCGCTGATTGATGGTAACATTGTCAATAAAACAAACTTTTAGAACATTCGCATAAAAAGTTGATTATTCGTCAGTTACTGTTATTGATTTGAAAAGGAATATTTTTAAACGAATTGGGTGGACGTATGAGAAAATATTTATATATGTAATGTCATATATTTATCTCTCATTTGCATATATAATTGACGAGTATTCAAATGTTGCAACCGATCATGCTTTAAATGTTGGCGCACCGTCAGATCCGCAGTTCATTTAGACTTCGCGTCTCACGAGTTAGTTTTGCTGTTGGATTTTCTTGGTATAGAACGATTCATCAAGTTTCATATTGCTACTGAACTCACTGCTTGGTGACCGTGTTTACAGTATAATTTATTATTTGTATAATTCTCGGTACATCGTTTTTGTCGTCAAGGAACTGCCAAATCATTGGTGAACCCCACAAAGCCACGTTAATCTTCGTATCGCTTCCTTCAGATATTGTCAGCGATTAGCGTCACTATCGCCAAATCACGTTACTCCCATTCCTCAATCGCCGTCAATTTGCAAACGCAGCGCACTGTCAACGATTAATATACAAAATTCTTATTCACAACCCGGTGTTTTCAAACATTTGGAGCACCGTTGAACGAAATCTCCTCACTAAACAAGAGACGGCTACCATTCCCGGAACGCTGGTCCGCTGTTGAGTCAGAGCATTAACAATCGACAAGCATCAAGAGTCAGAATTCTCCTTTTAATCAATAGAATAGAACCGAGTCCTAATTAATTTATCCAACTAATCGCAAGAGACACGTGAAGTGATGCTGCAACTAGTCAACGCAAACCACATAACGTTCATAATGGCACCTACTTAAGATGACACTGTGTCAATGCTAATGCCGTTCGGATCATACGTTTTTCAATTTACTCATAATCAATTGGCAATTACTCAACTGCTAAGTCCGGTCATTTCAAAAGACAATGCGCAAAAGGACCCGGATACTATTTACATTCATGAAGAATTTCATCGTCATCGACAGTTCATTCCCTGGAGGCCACAATCGTGGTTTTATTCAAGTGGAACAAATCCTCGGGCTCATAATGCATCGTCCATAGAAAAATCACTGCACTCACTGCACATTGTAGCACGTATGAGCATGCTTATTGCTACAAAACATTTTTGAAACATGTAGCAATAATTCGTATTATTGTTACATATTTAGTGCAATAGTTGTGCTAATTGCACGATTTTTGTAAGACCAATGTTAGTTGTTGCAACAATTATTAATACGTTTTGTAGCAACAGTTGGCATCGCTTCGCCGTTTTAAATGTAGCACTAACCGTGAACACTGATACAAATTTAGTGCATTAAGGAATGTGGCGCTACAGATAGTGTAGCAATAAGCATCAAAACGATGTTCTTAAAAAGCAGAACGTACTGCGAGTTATTGACAATGCCATGGTTCATGGGGCTAATGTGGAACTCAACGCATCGTGTGTCGAAATTAAGCGAGCAGTGGTCAATTTATTACTCAGACAGCGATAACCACCGCCTTCTAAGGTTGTTTGCTGAGAAGGATTTGAAAGGCCCAAAAGCATCGAGCGCATTTGGCCCACTGCTATGCATGGCACCGAACAGTCACGATCAGGTTCTCACTTTGGTTCCTCGAGATTCTACTGGAGCGCATGTCTCAAATAGAAAGTAACAGGAATTCCGGTTCCGGCGAAAATCGTGTTCCGGTTGCGGTTCCGGCAAAGCAAAAAAACCATACCGGAACCGGAATTCCGGTTTAAAAAGTTTGTTTGAAATTTTCTACGTTTTTTGCTTCATCTGTGATCCAAACATATGTAATATATATTAAACAATGATCAAGCTCCAATACAACCAAGCAAAAGAAAATATTAACTAAGCAATTTGACGTTTGAAACGTAAGTAGGGCACATATTTCAGTTGGAATTTTTCATAATGACCTGCAGGAGTTTGTTAACAAATCAAAACCACGTCGATGCTTGTAGCAGCTATTTTACACATCCAGAAGTCTGTATGGCACCTTTCAATTAAACCGGTCCAACTCGGCAACAGAGTGTGGCTTACGCAGAAGTACTTAGGGTACGCTTGGCTAACATAAATTGCTTCAAGAACCCGCCAATGCGCTTGTAAACTTGGTAAATCAGTCTAAATTGAAGTAAACTAACGTTATCTGCAATGCAGCTAGAAACTGCTTTCTTGGCAAAGAACTGTATTTATTGAAACTGTGCGAGCAGCATCACAGTGTGTCTCATTTATAGCATTCTGATTAGAAAGTTATCATCATTATAATCTAACTTACGGGCACTGTTTGTCCAAAACTTACGGGCACTACCCTAAACAGTGTCCCTGACCACTGATCAGAAAATTACCTTCTATCTATTATTTTCTCTTAGAATCATATAAACCAATAATTTCAAGTTTCCTACAGAAGAACATGTAACAAACGTATGTGTAGTAAAGGAAGGCGACTGGAGACAGCGAAAGTGTGTATTCTACGCTCCAAGCTTTGTAAGTATATTCGATTTGACGCAGTATACGCAATGGTGTATAGTGGAAGGCATTTTTTGCTCTGGGTGTCCAAAAATCGACATATTTGATCAATAAATAAACATTATTAGCTTCCTCAGTCTCTTTAAAGTTTCAGAAAGGCAACAATACCACCGCATTACATTAAGTTTAATGTAAAAGTTATTTTAATGCATTTTAAATCCACTATACCTTGATTTCTTCCTTCATCTGTTTTACTATATATAAATTTCGAAGACCAAGTTTCGGTTCCGGATCCGGTTTAAATGGACGGTTTCGGTTGCTGGTTCCGGTTACGGCAAATTTCGGTTCCGGTTATTTCCTGGTCTTAAATTGGTCTCTATGGAGAACGTTTCGCTCGAATAATTGGCAGTTATCGAATCATTGATGGAAATGACTGATTTAATGCATGATTCACAGACAAACGCGTACACGAGCTGCACACCGCAAGCCATTGCAGCGACCATATTGTAAGAAAATAATATTGTCATGGCATTATGTTATTGCAAACATAGCGCAATCAATAGCACAAGCTAATATATTGCTGCTGCAATAACATTGGCTTCATTGCACCCTCAATAGGAGATACAAAAATATTGGTCCCTCCAGTTTGTTATTAGTCACCCTCCAGTTTGATATTGGTGCCCCCTCCAGGTTGATTTTGGTGTCCCCCACCTGTTTGATATCGTGACCCCTCCAGTTTGATATTGGTGCCCTCCTCCAGTTTGATAGCGTTGCCCCACTCCAGTTTGATATTGGTATCCCCTCCAGTTTGTTATTGGTGACCCCCAGTTTGATATTGGTGTCCCCCTCCAATTTGACATTGGCGCCCCCTCCATTTTGATAGTGCCCCCTCCAGTTTAATATTGGTGCTCCCCTCCAGTATGATTTTGGTGTCCCCTACAGTTTGATTTTGGTGTCCCCTCCAGTTTGATAAATATAGAATTTTATCATAACAACGGCCACAGCTCAGAAAGGATTGGTTGAGTTCTCCAGTTTTTAAATTTTATTAAACATTAAATTTAGGTATTTTATTAAACATTTTATCTTGTTAAAAAATTCGTTGACTGTGTAATTTAAGGTGTTTTAGGTTGCTTATGTGTTAGCAATAAATACATAACTTCTGAGGCGAACGTGCACTGTTGACGTCGAAAATCTCCTAATTTTTACTACAAACTTAGATTTAGAAAATAACTATCTGCCCAATATCAAACCAAATGTTTCTGTCGCTACCTGTATATTCGCAATCGATAAATCGAATTAGTTCAATACCCGACAATGAATGCTTTGTATGTACTCGTTTCTCTTTAATTTTTCTTTATGATTTGAACAGGTTAGTTAACAAAACTAATGTTCCTAAAACCAACTGTAGCAAATATAGTACCTAGGCATTGTAATAATGCCAAAATTATAGCAAATTCCTAAACCACGCTCGTCGATAGTTCGAGCCGAACTGCCGTGTTTGGCAGACCAATCGATCCGTTCTGGAAACAGCACAGTTCAATGTGCGTTCGTTTTCAACCAAATTGTTTATAATAGTTTTAAGGCAATTATTTGAAGTTGAAGCAGCCAACTACATTCGAATTTTAGATTTTCCGATTCTGACAATTAAAATTGCTTAATTTTCTTAACATCATTGTCTGCAGAGCAGCCGACAACTGCTCGCCCATTTATTTATGATATCCGTGTTTACACAATTGTCAATGAAGGACAATTAAAATGGCAACGTCAGTGTCTAAATTTATATGGATTTTTTGATGTGTATTCTTAATAACTGGCGCAGATGTGAATAAACTGTGAATATAGCTTCACGTATATTTATGAACATCAAAATTCTTAAATTTAATCTGTAAATTTATCGTTAAATGACATGTATCGAAGATACGTCGACACAGGGGATAGTCAGATGGCCCGGGCGAGGAGAGAGGAAAGTAGGGCAAATGAAATATATATATTTATTTTAAAAAATTGTTTTCTCCGAATTTTGGTAAATTTTTCCCTATTTTTTTGGAAATTTTTTTAAATTTTCAATGACGGAAAGAGTGCAGGTGGAGGTCAAAGGCGGAGCGTCAAGGGCAATACATATGGCTTACACTTGCCTTAACTTGCTATAAGAGAAAATCACATATAGTGACACTAATGTCATACGGAAATTGTTTTGCAAAACGTTTAAAATAGAAGCATGAGTGGACTTTGTGTTTTATATACCAACCTTCACACGATAACACGAAATTATAAACTACCCCCTCCATAAAAAAATAAAAATTTCTACGTACCCGTACAAAATTTTACCCACAGAAAAACAAAACTGCAATTATCAAGTGGGCACGCACCAAGCAATGGCATATATAGTGGAAAAATTTAGTCAAGCTGGATAAGTTTTCAAATATTTGAATGCTGATTTAAAACAGAAAAATTATTTAGTCAAGAAATTATTAATTATATACAATCTAATTATTAACTTGGTCCTATAAAATAACGTTGCCCTTCTTGAGGGGGCACCTATATCAAACTGCAGGGGGCACTACTATTAAATTGGAGGAGGGGGCACCACTATCAAACTAGCGGGGGCACCACTATCAAACTAGAGAGACACCAATATTAAACTGGAGGGGGCATCAATATCGAACTGGAGGGGGCACCAATATCAACCTAGAGGACACACTAATATCAAACTGGATGGGGACAAATATCCAGCTGGAGGGGGCCAATGTCAAACTGGAGTGGGGCACCAATATCAAACATGAGGGGCACCGATATTAAACGGAAGGGGGCACCAATATCAAACTGGAAGGGGCACCAATATTAAACTGGAGGGGGCACCAATATCAAACTAGAGGAGACACCAATATCAAACTGGAGTGGGGCACTAATATCAAACATTAGGGCACCAATATCAAACTGGAAGGGGCACCAATATCAAATTGGAGGGGGCACTATTATCAAACTAGAGGGGGCATCAATATGAAAGTGGAGGGGAGTACCAATTTCAAACTGGAAGGGAGCACCAATATCAGACTGGACGGGGCACCATTATCAAACTCAGCGAGCATTATATTGTTGCTACCATACCAACAGCCTGCTTTTGACGCAACAATAACTCGACCATCTTAGCGGTTGTGGAACACAAGCCAATATTATTGTAGCGGCAATTTTTTTGTTTCTGCTATTGAGGGTGCTATGTTTGCAATAACATAATACCATGACAATATTATTTTCTTACAATATGGTCACTGCAATAGCTTTCGGTGTGCAATTTGTGCACACACTTCTCTGTGGATGATGATAAGCTTGTTCATCAAGTCAGTCAGACATCCATTGCGAGTGCGACAATTACGGAAATTTGGTACGAGTCAATAGAGCACAAGGCCACTGAGCTGTCGGAGAAGACGGCGCGACAATTGACTCTTCGCGGTAGGCCAAACATTCGCAGCTTCCTAGGTCGATTACGCAACAACCCTGTGAGATATCGTAACAACCGTTCATGGTCGCAATCCAACCGAAACTAAACCGAGTATTGCTGGCGCCACTGGAAAGAACAAAACACAAACTGAGGTAGTTCGTCGATTTTACAACTTCCCGGTCAAACTCAACGCCAGTTCGTTGCAAAATACAAATAGCACCAAACTCCTGGCGTACTAAGTGGCAAGATTATCACCTCAGTACTCATTAATGCGAGCCCCGCATGAGATTTTGTTGCTGACTGTACCAGTTCATTGTCATTCTTCAACCCATTCAGGCCTCGAATTGCATTCCTATTGAAAATCGCTTCATTCTGTCATCCTCTGTCAATGTCACCAAATTCATTATCGGGGGCACTTTCGAATTGCCGTTCCATCTAAAACGGGTTTTTAAACATTTTCCGATGAATAATTGTCGTCGACGTTTTTCAGCGCTTTTAATTACGCTATTCTGAGCCGAGTCTTTCTGCACCGATAAAGGTTTGCAGTAGTCTATTTCAATTTCAATGAACGACTTATTCTAGAAACGAACAAAATAATGATTCGACGTCTGACCTGTCTTCATCGGAAATTTCTGCTATAACTAACCCGTCATATCAAATCTGAATACCTGGTCAACGCGACGCTGGTCAGAAACTATTCCAACAATTACACAACATTTTATTCCGGTCAAAGCCTTCGCGCATGTGTTCCATAATATTCCACATCAAATTGTCCTAAACGATCTTCCGTAATACGATTGTCCACATCGCCGAGTGAGTTGAAAACCAGTGGTTGTAAATCGCGTATTCACGGTAAAGAACACAATATCGTCACATAATGGCACTTAATAAGAAGGTACAATACGCATCTCTTCTGCATATGACCCTAAATCAACCCATCATCACAATTGCGCCGTACCGGTGGCTACACAAAGTTGCAGAGTAATAGAATTCCTGATAGGTAATCGACACCAAATCTCAAAGATGCAACTCTTTTGAATGATGTGGCTATAGTCGCTAAGTTAGACCTTGTGTGCGTTTACATAGAAATCCCCGACGCCAAGGTCGATCACCCAAACACCGTCGCAAAAACCCCATTTGGACTATTTTTATTTCAACGAATTTTTTGGATCTCACCGCGCTGCTCAAACATTCCAACGTCTCATGGATTTATTTTTGACAGTCTTTCGTTCTTAAAGACTCGAACAGTGCGAACAAGCGTTATGATCGTCGATTTTGCGACAATTAGGTAACGACTGTTGTCGAACAGCATCTTACTATCCGGTGTGAAATGGCGAGATTGAACTTTTTAACCGCACTCTCATGACCGGACCGTGTGTTCACTGTTTAGCTGGTTTTTCGACAACGTCGCCTCCCCTTGCAATGTTGAAAATTCGTACAAACGTCAACGACAAAGGATTTGCTCTGTTTCAGGTAGTATATTGATCAAACATCGGTCCGTGTCACCACTATTTCACATCCTCATCGGCTAAAAATCCTCCGACAAAACTGACTTTTAGCGAAACTGTTTTTCACACATCCGACATTAAATGCGTCTGAACGCCGTCGTTGATGTCACTGCTTTGTTCTGACTGATCTCGCCCAAGCCAAATACGAATAAATCCGCGCCCACTAAATAAGGGACATACTAGCTGACGATGATGCGAACTTGAAGAGTTTCATGTGTGCTCTGCCGGTTGTCCGAGGCCGACACGGACGAAATGGTCAAGGCGATCAGAGCTCTTTGTAACGGCAAAGCCTCTGGTGAGGAAGGGATACTTCTGTGAAGTTACAAAATTTCAAGCCACCTGACTGACCAGTTATGGGAAACAGTTAGGGACGTCTGGAATAAAGGGGTCGTTCCAGAGTGCTGTACAGTGATAATTGTCCACCCGTTTCACAAGGACGACAAATCCATCAGCTCCAACTGTCACAACATATCTCTCTTGAATATTGCCTTCAAAATCCTGGAAACAGACATCTACAACAGATTAAAGTATTGTCGTGCACAATACAAACAAGAACAGCAGCGGATTAGAGGGTGGCCGGTGCTTCGCACCGAAGAGCGTCCGAGCCTCAAGGAATGAATCCTGTAAGTACTGCTTGTACGGTTAAACGACACACTATCAGAACGTTTGAAGTGAAATCTGATATAAGATTACGACTATTTTGTACCCATCCACTTCAATTTCGCCAATGAAACCGTACTGACTGACAGCAGTGGTGCTGTGTTCGACAAAACGGTCTGTCATTTACCGATGCTGCCTATACTGACAACATAGCACTCACTGCTCCGCCCATTAACGATCCGTAAACCATAGGCGGAAATCCCGAGGTAGGGGCAACCCCCCGCTCTAATATTTTCACAAAACAATTTACGTCTGTTCTACTGGAGTATCAAAATAGCTATTGGACCTCCCAAATTGTTTAGCTTCTCCAATGTTAAGGACAGATTTGACCCATTACTTTAAACAATGATCAACCAAGCCGATGTTCGGAAAACGCATCGGACTGATCATCGGCCCTAAAATACCACATTAATTAACTGCTGCGTTGATAGGCATGAAGATAAATTTACCTCAAAGATTCCGTAGCAGAGCTCAATCGATTCTACTGCCTGGGCAGCATCTTCGAACCGTCAGCGGCCTTCATAACGAGCCGTATCAACAAGATCAGGTTAGGATTGATAGGATTTTCGGTACGACTAATGTAAAATCGATACGACGTAAAATACAATCTATGGCGTTCTCGGTACACTGATTCAAAGATTTAGCTTTAATATGGGCTTCGCAGATTAAGCCTAGTCGTGTTGATGAAACCTCTGAAATAAGCTTTACTGTTGACTAACGATATAACTACCGGGACGTAAAGATAATATGAGCCCCAGAACGTACGGGGCGTTACCAGATGTGTCTGTCTAACAAATGGGGCAGTTAAGATAACTTGAGTGCTCTTTGTCTCTAGTTTGTCCTCATCTTCCTGGTCAAAGTGGCAAAAAAGTTTTTAAGGGTTCTTTACCAAACCTGGCTACACGGGTACTAGTGTTTCGCAGTCAATATCTCGCGGCACCAGCTTCACATCGAAAAATCGAAGAATCAGCTCATATAGATCTAGAACTTTTAACGCCAGACGTAAAATACAATCTATGGCGTTCTCGGTAAACTGATTCAAAGCCTAAAGCCAAAGTCCTACAATGAAGCGTGACTGTATGGGACATTGGCACAGTCAAGGCTGGCTATCAGTTTTGTCCTGAGGTTACAGAGAACTCTATATAAAGTCCACATGGTTAGACAGAAACATATGGGACAAATTTAGCCATCTCGCCTGACTGTTATTAATAATTATAGTACGGCATATATTGTAATGCATCATTTGCCTTAAGATGTGTGCGCCTTGGGCCGGATTCTGTCACACGGCCCTTCATAAATAAAATAAATAGCTAAGCTACGCTAGTATGTTTGTACGGGCCGGGAGTGGCTATGTCTCAGGGTTTGATAGCCGAGACGGGCAACTGAAAAAATATTTATTACATTTAGTTTAGCAGGTTGCGTTACATCGAAAATATTTAGCTCTAGGCCCAAAAAAGCAAGATCAGTAGTAATTAAAAGCAAAGCGCATAAATTCAGGCAAAATAAATACGTAAATATCGCTATTTTCAAAATTCTTGTTTAAGCGCCTTTTACAAGCCAACCTAGTAGCTACGTAAAACATGCTTTTTCATGCATGAAAATTATGTTATTGTAACTGGGTGTTTTATGAATATATTACCATAAATATCATCAATTTCCATTTTTTAGCGATTTCTATTGTCGTCATATATTTCTGGCTGTTAGAGCCGATTCCGGCCCTTGTGACAATTTATCAGCCTTACTTTACTATTAGCTAAATATATTTGTAGGGTCTGGCTCGGCTGAAAAAATCTCACACTGGCTGACCGCGGCTAGACAAGCATAGCTTTAGAGCCGCGGCAGACCGTGACAAAATCCGGCGCTGCTGTACACATCGTAAGGTATCGTAAGGTAATGCATAATTTTTACATAATGTCAAACGTTTATTAATGGTAATTCAAATTTCGGCAGCCGTCCAACGCGGTAAATTCAAATTTTGGCAGCTGTCCAGCACGGGAATTTCAAGTATTGGCAGCTGTCCAATGTAGAAAATGCAAATTTTGGCAGCTGTCCAGCACGGAAAATTCAAATTTTAGCAAATTAGAAAATTTAGCGGCTGTCCAGCAGCGGAAATTCAAATTTTGGCAGCGGTCCAGCGCGGGAATTTCAAATTTTAGCAGCTGTCCAGCGCGGAAATTTCAAATTTTAGCAGCTGTCCAGCTGCGGGAATTTCAAATTTTAGCAGCGGTCCAGCGCGGCAATTTCAAATTTTAGCAGCTGTCCAGCGCGGGAATTTCAAATTTTAGCAGCTGTTCAGCGCGGCCAATTCAAATTTTCACAGCTGTCCAACCTCGAAATTCAAAATTTGGCAGAAGCCCAAGCTTAACATTATACCTAATGCAGTGTTACATCACATACGGTTAGCCCGGACTATACAGCACAGATAGCTGAGTCTGAGCTCACTCGCGTGCAAAACCAGACAGTGTCACTAAGCTGGTATTTATGTCTTTATAGTTGGCTTTCACTGTACTAGGACAATGTGTTGGCGCCGCCTCGCCTGACTATAGGACAAAGCTAAGCCAGCCTGCACTCAATTTAGTGTAAATTCCCTATAAAATTGGTATAGATATACAGGGCTGCCATGCGGCCGGTCTTTTATATGGTTAAGGGACAAGGACAATAAAATCAACCTGCAGTAGATCGAAATAGAGAAAGCTTATGCCGTGGATGTATTCTGAAAGTCACTAAGTATGACCACATCGGTAAAGAATAACAACGCCACAGAACCAACAATACAATCAAATTGCCACAACTACTAAAGTATGATCGACTGCAATTGTTCGGCTACGTTCTCAGAAGTACGGACAACATGATCGTAAAGAAACTGCCTAATGGGTCAGGCCTTGAGGAAGAGCGCAGGAAACCTGAAAGAGGCAAGCAGTCAAAGACTGTCAGAAGTATATTCATCATTTTCATGTGCACGTAGCTACGACCCTTCATTACACACATAGAACAAGTTACAACTAAGAGTGACGAGTAGGGACATGTGATCAATATGGAAGGCACTCTGTAACTGCACTGACAGGTAACTAGATAATGTTTTAATCATAAAATAATCATTTAATATTTTAACACATCAGTGATTCCGTACATACTAATCATTTCTGACAGGTCAAAAATCATTTGCATTAAGAATTTGATACGTCGTTAACAATTATTGCCACAACTATTCGCAATACCACAAAAGCAGCGTAGTACAAAATAAATCTTCTAAACCAGTGAGGATTTTTCCTTTGTCGGCCCACCATCTTGAAATTGGTAAATTTCGATGTTATAAGGCTAATTTTGGTATTAGCTTGACGAGAGGCCTCAGAGAATGTCCATTTCGGCCATATTCATGACGAAACATGTTTTCGCTGGCGGCTCAGTACCAAAAAATTTCTAAAAAACTTTTCTCGATAAATTTCTAATTTTATAGACAGTTCAATCCGTATTGGCCAGCATACAATTATATAAATAAGCAGTTTGTTTATGGGTTAAACAGTTAAACCTGCTTATGTTAAAAACCATAAACTAAGCTTACCTTGAGCCGCTTTCCTATGACAGGATTCGGATAGTTTTCACAGTATGCGACTCAGCTCATCAGTGCAGTTCCAAGGGTATATTAAACATTCATGGAGAACAAATTTTTTTCGAAAATTTTGAGTACCAAACGTGGCATAAATAACACGATTCTACATGGGTTTCAGTTGGTTGCGGCAACTCGTGTTAACACCGGAAAATCTTCGTAATGTTCTTTATAGTTGATTATTGCTTTCAATTGTTATGTCAATGCCATTGTTGCAGTTGATTTAGCTGACGCTCTTGTTACCACTTAATTTAGCTGACGCTCTTGTTACCACTTGATTTAGCTGACGCATTCGTTAACATTTGACATAGGTGACGCCATTGTTACAACTTGATTTAGCTGACGCCCTTGTCACCACTTGATTTAGCTGACGCTCTTGTTACCACTTAATTTAGCTGACGCCTTCGTTGCCACTTGACTAGCTAACGTCATTGTTACCACGTGATTTAGCTGACGCCCTAGTTACCACTTGATCTAGCTGTCGGCCTTGTTATCACTTGGTTTAGCTGACGCCTTCGTTGCCGCTTGACATAGCTGACGCCATTGTTACCACTTGATTTAACTGACGCCCTTGTTACCACTTGATTTAGCTGACGCTCTTGTTACCACTTGATTTAACTGATGCCCTGATGCTTTACAGTTGTATACGAAAATATTTTATCCCACGCATTACGTAAAAATGCCACACAATATCTGGACATGTACCCTAGGAGTATAAGGCTAAAATACTGCTCAACTCGACATTGACATTATCCGCTCATTCTGAACCACTAGCTGGCATGCTCACAAAACAAATGGTCAAAAATTGTATAATTATCTAACTGCAGTGATACCCTACGTTTGATCAAACTTTGACTTTTGTGAGCATATTGTGATCATTACGCTTTCATATAACATATATTAGACTTTCAAAAACAATCGCT
Organism: Trileptium ribeirensis; assembly: GCA_030248225.1. Classification (NCBI taxonomy): domain Eukaryota; kingdom Metazoa; phylum Nematoda; class Enoplea; order Enoplida; family Thoracostomopsidae; genus Trileptium; species Trileptium ribeirensis. The sequence continues at coordinate 117,583 of JASANE010011659.1, forward strand.
TACATGGTCTGTTAAAGTGTATACATTTTGCTCCGTTTTATTGTTTATCTTAAATATTATGTATATCGTGTACGATCCACAGAAAGAAATCCAATACCCAAGCAATTATATGAAGGCAGTAAGTCCTTACCAAATCTGATCAAATGTCTCCTTTGGGATCGAACGCAAAATCTTTTAGGTCCCAGAACTTACAGTATGAGCCTGGTACGTACAGTTTTAAGTACACTGAGATCGATCATTCAGCTGAAATAGGTTTAAGTCATTAGTCTACCTGCGGCACGGCATCCCAGTCACGTCATACCAATCTGGTTTCTAAACCAACACAGTGGGGTACACTGAGATCGATCATTCAGCTGAAATAGGTTTAAGTCATTAGTCTACCTGCGGCACGGCATCCCAGTCACGTCATACCAATCTGGTTTCTAAACCAACACAGTGGGCTGCTCAACCTTACGTGGACCCATATTACCGTAGACTTTTTAGCGTGACATTCGCTTTTATACTATACAACGTTTCAGTAGTATTACTGCATTGTTGACGCCTTGAGTTAAAATATTTTTATTCGCAATGATCAGTCGATGATATGGCTGTATATATTTGCATAACCTACAGAAAGGTAAAATTGCAACTGAAAACTGAACGTTGCTATTGAAATACATAGATAGTACTTTTGCCATATCGTTTATACGCGAGCCATGGGTAGTACCTACAAAAATAATTAGCCATTGATTCCCGAAATTCCTTACCGTAATTTTCAGAACTTCAAAATTATTTTTCACAACGCTCATATTAGTGGCTAGGAATGAGAATCAATAGAAAGATAGAAATAAGCAATACAGTCGCTTGCGATATCTGTATACACCAGTGATGGGTAATAACTGTAATATTGCATTAATAATCGGGCTACGAACGCCCAAAATTTAATACTTATAAGTTCGAATAATCCCGTACAGGTAAAGCATTGCTACATAGGTTATAAAAGTATTTTATACAAATACACTAGCAAGTAACGGTGTTGAACATACATGCTCTGCTTATAGAGGGTAGGGGATTACCTCCAAAGGCATCTGACCCCCTCGGCGTCAATTTCCGATCCCCTGGCGGCGCCACAGGCACATAACCTATAGGCTTCCACGGCGTCGGAACCCTTCTCCCCATGACCAGCTGATGCTTCTTGTAGGAGCCCAAAAGTCCGACGCCTCAGAGGATCGATCCGGCTGCCCGAGGCCTCAGAACTTAGGCATTTTTGGTGCTGCACTAGGTCAGTAGTACTGGCTGAATCATACGGAAAACTGAACAATCTGGCAAAGACTTTCATGATATATCTTTCATTCTAAAACAGAGATGTAGCGTACAAATGCAAGCAACATTGAGATACTTGAGCAACTCATAACTATGCGAAACTGTCGTAAATATGTCGGGATTTCGACGTAATACTCAGCTGCAAATTGTACATTTTTATTATTCAACGCGAAATTTAGAATGAAGTTTTTTAGTATTTCGCTAGAACCATAAGTAGTGGCAATTGATATCTATTTCGATAGAAATCCGTTTCACACAATGATCAGTCAGAAAGACAATGTTCCGGTGGAATACGACAAAACCTCTTGAAATCAGTAGCAACAGCTAACTCTTCCTTGACTAGGCTGATTCTACTTGACACTGTGAAAAACAAAAAAATAATGTCACGCTTATCCATGAACATATACCATTTGCCACACGTTTAATTGTATGTGGGCCACCCGGCACCTAGCTATAACATTAGCGACCCCAACAACAAAACTAATAATAAAACATATTAGTGCTTATATATATGTCATTCCGCTTCATGTCAATTTCTGAGGTTAACAAAACTGGAGATATTGTCTATTAAGGCATTTAAATAAACGCAGAAGTTCAAAAGAGCGACCACGCCTTTCTCGATTTCAACTACTACCATTTTTAACGCAACATCCAGAAAACTCAAAAATTCCATTGTCATGCGATTATACTAATGTAATTCATTGCAGAGCAACTAGAAAACCGAAAACGCAAACTGAACGTCCCACCGTAGAATTAACCTATGATTAATATGCGCGTAAGTTATTCGCTAAAAAAGCCAAAGCAAACATATCTGACAAAATTTTAATAATGTCACTATACATTTCAACACAATATCTGACAAAATTTTAATAATATCACTATACATTTCAACACAATATCTGACAAAATTTTAATAATATCACTATACATTTCAACACAATATCTGACAAAATTTTAATATCACTATACATTTCAACACAATATCTGACAAAATTTTAATAATATCACTATATATTTCAACACAAAATGTGAACAAAAACGAAATATACAATATTTATTTGCTGGTTGTTATTACTAAATATTAATTACTATTAATTTGTTAGAGTACTAATATTACTAAGACTAGGTTAAAAAACTTTTGAGAAGAATAACATAAAGAAAATGGAAAAATCTAAAATTTTTAAATCTTTGAAATTTGGAAGGGAGAAATGGAGATAGGTATAATTTGGGTAGAATTTACAGCGAAAAAGGATAATCTTAAGGCGAATTAAAAAAGAATTAAGTGTTGAGTAATGAAATTTTAATTTTAATTGCATTTTCGTAAATTTGAGTTATGAAAAATATGAAATTTTTAAAGTTTTGAAAGGAAAAATTTTAGTATTAGAAATTTGAATTTTAAAGAAGTTTAGATTATTAAATTAAAAAGTACTAAGTGTTACTTCGTTAAACCAAGAGTGCATTAGGGAAGAGCATGATACTTCCCTGCACTCACATACAAACCCGTGTTTGATGATACAGGCGTTTTCGGCCTGCCCCCCCAGTTGCTGGGGGGTGGTAGCTCGGACCTCCTCCGGTTTTATTTTTTTGGGGGGTCGGTTTATAAGCAGCTGGCTGGATTTATAACCTATGGCGATATGTTTCTTCTTATGCTTCTTCCACTGCTTATCAAGACTTGTCTTTCCGTGAAAGGTTTAGATGTACCGGGAGTAATAAAACTTTCGCCTTTGCGGCTTCCGATATGTCCCCGCTGTTTGGGACTTTTTACCCCCTAGTCGCGACCAACCCTATAACAGTCAGCCACAACTGTTAATCAAATGCTCTATCGACACACCCTTAGCTACTGAATTTTTTCATACAGTGTCGTATACATCTTAGCTACCAATTGCGCGAATTAATAGAACGGACACCGTCTGTAGCTAATGCGGTTTATTAGTCAACTGTCCTGTGTAGTTTTTCCTAAATTCTCAATATTTGAAGCTAGCCCATATGAACATTGCTCAAATAATTCCGAATACTGTCAACGAAACTGCCAGAAGACACGGGTGCCTGACACTGTCGGCAAGTGGTAATACCCGTAACTAGCTTCCGTTGAAAAAATTTATTAAAAACTTCACTCTGTTGTCAACAGTGTGTCTGTCACTGTGAGGTTCATTGGTTCCAAACCTTGGGGACATTATACGGAATGCCGCATAACGCCTCCATCTGGCATTGCATTTTAGCAAGCTGTGCTTCTGCCATCAATTCGCGGTCCTTTGCTTCTTTGACCAAATCCATACATCCTGCAGTTGTTAGCTTGAACCGGTACACGTCCAAGGTTTCATCTACACGCTCGTGCGTTACCGGGTCTGCATAAGGTTCGTTCAGCATTTCACGCAGAAAGTCACAATCAAATTGAAATCAGCATGAAAAGGGCAGAATGTCGGCTCAATGTCTAAGTATTACCAACATGGATCCGGAAGTTGGTCTCATTTTGTATTTCAATTTATTACGTCTTATTGCGTGAAATGCTGAACGAACACACTTGTATGCAGACCCGGTAACGCACGAGCGTGTAGATGAAACCTTGGACAGTGTACCGGTTCAAGCTAACAACTGCGTGGATGTATGAATTTGGTCGAAACAAAGCGGCAAAAGACGCGCGCATTGATCGGCAAGAAGCACAGCTTGCTAAAATGCAATGCCAGATGGAGGCGTTATGCGGCGTTCACGTTATAATGTCCCCAACGTTTGGAACCTATGTACCCCTCACAGTGACAGACACACTGTTGACAACAGAGTCTCAGACACCCCCCGTTTTTAATAAATTTTTTCAACGGTAGCTAGTTACGCGTATTACCACTTGCCGACAGTGTCAGGCACACCGTGTCTTCTGGCAGTTTTATTGACAGTGTTCGGAATTATTTGAGCAATGTTCATATGGGCTAGATACAAATATTGAGAATTTAGGAAAAACTCCACAGGACAGTTGACTAATAAACCACATTAGCTACAGACGGTGTCCGTTATAGTTAATTCGCGCCAAATTGGTAGCTAAGGGTGTGTGCGACACTGTCTAGAAAAAATTCAGTAGCTAAGGGTGTGTCGTACACCCTCGGCATTTGATTAACAGTATGGGTGTCACCCTGACTGTCTATACGGTAGGGTCGCGACTACAGGGGGTAAAAAGTTCCAAACAGCGGGGACATTATAACGTGAACGCCGCAAAGGTTGAAAGTATTTGTTACTCCCGGTACATCTAAACCTTTCACGTAAAGACAAGTCTTGATAAGCAGTGGAAGAAGCATAAGAAGAAACATTATCGCCATAGGTTATAAATCCAGCCAGCTGCTTATAAACCGACCCCCCAAAAAAATAAAACCGGAGGAGGTCCGAGCTACCACCCCCCAGCAACTGGGGGGGCAGGCCGAAAACGCCTGTATCATCAAACACGGGTTTGTATGTGAGTGCAGGGAAGTATCATGCTCTTCCCTAATGCACTCTTGGTTTAACGAAGTAACACTTAGTACTTTTTAATTTAATAATCTAAACTTCTTTAAAATTCAAATTTCTAATACTAAAATTTTTCTTAACTTTAAAATTTTATTTTCTAACTAAATTTACAAAAATGATTAAAATTAAAATTTTTACTCAACACTTAATTCTTTTTTAATTCGCCTTTAAGATTTCCTTTTTCGCTTAAATTCTACCCAAATTATCTTCTCCATTTCTTCCTTCAAATTTAGAAGATTTTAAAATTTTAATTTTTCCATTTTCTTTATGTTATTCTTCTCAAAGCTTTTTAACCTAGTCTTAGTAATATTAGTACTCTAACAAATTAATAGTAATTAATATTTAGTAATAACAACCAGCAAATAAATATTGTATATTTCGTTTTTGTTCACATTTTGTGTTGAAATATATAGTGATATTATTAAAAATTTTGTCAGATATTGTGTTGAAATGTATAGTGATATTAAAATTTTGTCAGATATTATGTTGAAATGTATAGTGATATTATTAAAATTTTGTCAGATATTGTGTTGAAATGTATAGTGATATTATTAAAATTTTGTCAGATATTGTGTTGAAATGTATAGTGACATTATTAAAATTTTGTCAGATATGTTTGCTTTGGCTTTTTTAGCGAATACTTACGCGCATATTAATCATAGGTTAATTCTACGGTGGGACGTTAGTTTGCGTTTTCGGTTTTCTAGTTGCTCTGCAATGAATTCATTAGTATATCGCATGACAATGGAATTTTTGAGTTTTCTGGATGTTGCGTTAAAAATGGTAGTAGTTGAAATCAAGAAAGGCGTGGTCGCTCTTTTGAACTTTTTCGTTTTTTAAATGCCTTAAATAATATTCTCAGTTTTTTAGCCTCAGAAATTGACATGAAGCGGAATAATATATATAGCACTATATGTTTTATTATTAGTTTTGTTGTTGGGTCGCTAATGTTATAGCTAGGTGCCGGGTGGCCCACATACAATTAAACGTGTGGCAAATGTATATGTTATGGATAAGCGTGAATTATTTTTTTGTTTTTTAGTGTCAGTAGATAGCCTAGTAAGGAGAGTTAGCTGTTGTACTGATTTTAAAGGTTTTTTTTCCCCGGAACATTGTCTTTTTGACTGATATTGTGTGCGGATTTCTATCGATATAGATATAATTCCACTACTTATGGTCTACGAAATCTAAAAAACTTCATTCTAAATTTCGCGTTTAATTATAAAAATATACAATTTGCAGCTGAGTATTACGTCGAAATCCACATATTTACGACAGTTTCGCATAGTTATGAGTTGCTAGTATCTATGTTGCTTGCATTTGTACGCTACATCTCTGTTTTAGAATGAAAGATATATATGAAGTTTTGCAGATTTTCGTTTTCCGTATGTTTTAGCAGTACTACTGACCTGTGGCACCAAAATGCCTAGTTCTGAGGGCCTGGGAGCGGGTCGATCCTCTGAGGCTCGGACTTTTGGGCTTACAAGAGCATAGCTGGTCATGGGGAGAAGGGTTCCACGCCGTGGAGCCTATAGGTTTGTGCCTGTGGCGCCGCCAGGGGATCGGAAATTGACGCCGAGGGGGTAGATGCCTTTGGAGGTAATCCCCTACCCTCTATAAGCAGAGCATGTATGTTAACACCGTTACTTGCTAGTGTATTTGTATAAAATACTTTTATAACCTATGTAGCAATGTTTACCTTACGGGATTATTCGAACTTATAAGTATTAATTTTTGGGCGTTCGTAGCGATTATTAATTAATATTACAGTTATTACCCATCACTGGTGTATACAGATATCGCAAGCGACTGTATTGTTATTTCTATCTTTCTATTGATTCTATTCTAGCCACTAATATGAGTGTTGTGGAAAAAATAATTTTGAAGTTCTGAAAATTAAGTAAGGATTTCAGGAATAAATGGTAATTATTTTTGTAGGTACTACCATGGCTCGCGTATAAACAATATAGCAAAAGTACTATCTATGTATTTAATAGCAACGTTAATTTTAGTTGCAATTTTTCCTTTCTGTAGGTTATGCAAATATATACAGCCATATCATGACTAATCATTGCGAATAAAAATATTTTTAACTCAAGGCATAACAATAGTAATACTACTGAAACGTTTATATATGCAAATTACACTAAAGTCTACGGTAATATGGGTCCACGTAAGGTTGAGCAGCCCACTGTGTTGGTTTAGAACCAGATTGGTATGACGTGACTGGATGCAGTGCCGCAGGTAGACTAATACTTAAACCTATTTAGCTGAATGGTGATCTCAGTTGTTACCCAGCTGTGTTGGTTTTAAACCAGATTGGTATGACATGACTGGATGCTCCGCAGTAGACTAATACTTAACATATTTTAGCTGAATGATCGATCTCAGTGTAGTTAACTTACGTACCAGTATACTATTAGTTCTGGGACCTAAAAGATTTTGCGTTAATCCCAAAAGACATTTGATCAGATTTGGTAAGGACTTACTGCCTTCATATAATTGCTTGGGTATTGGATTTCTTTCTGTGGATCGTACACGATATACATAATATTTAAATAATGAATAAAACGGAGCAAAATTATACACTTTAACAGACCATGTAAGCGATTGTTTTGAAAGTCTAATATATGTTATATGAAAGCATAAATTACAATATGCTCACAAAAGTAAAAGTTTGATAAACGTAGGGTATCACTGCAGTTAGATAATTATCAATTTTTACCATTTGTTTTTGAGCATGCCAGCTAGTGGTTAAGAATGAGCGAATAATGTCAATGTCAAGTTGAGCAGTATTTTAGCCTTATACTCCTAAGGTACATGTCCAGAGTATTGTGTGGCATTTTTACGTAATGCATAAAATAAAATATTTTCATTTACAATGTAAAACATTAGGGTATCATTTAAATAAAATGTAACAAGAGCATTAGCTAAATAAGAGGGTAGCGGGCATTAGTTTAATAAGTGGTAACAATGGCGTCAGCTATGTAACGCAACGAAGGGCTACTAAACCAAGGATAACAAGGCCAACAGCTAATCAAGTGGTAACTAGGGCGTCAGCTAAATCACGTGGTAACAATGACGTTAGCTAGTCAGTGGCAACGAAGGCGTCAGCTAAATTAAGTGGTAACAAGAGCATCAGCTAAAATCAAGTGGTGACAAGGGCGTCAGCTAAATCAAGTTGTAACAATGGCGTCACCTATGTCAAATGTTAACAAATGCATCAGCTAAATCAAGTGGTAACAAGAGCGTCAGCTAAATTAAGTGGTAACAAGAGCATCAGCTAAATCAACTGCAACAATGGCATTGACATAACAATTGAAAGCAATAATCAACTATAAAGAACATTACGAAGATTTTCCGGTGTTAACACAGTCCGCAACCAACTGAAACCCATGTAGAATCGTGTTATTTATGCCACGTTTGGTACTCAAAATTTTCAAAAAATTTGTTCTCCATGAATGTTTAATATACCCTTGGAACTGCACTGATGAGCTGAGTCGCATACTGTGAAAACTATCCGAATCCTGTCATAGGAAAGCGGCTCAAGGTAAGCTTAGTTTATGGTTTTTAACATAAGCAGGTTTAACTGTTTAACCCATAAACAAACTGCTTATTTATATAATTGTATGCTGGCCAATACGGATTGAACTGTATAAAATTAGAAATTTATAGAAAAGTTTTTTGGAAATTTTTTTGGTACTGAGCCGCCAGCGAAAACATGTTTCGTCATGAATATGGCCGAAATGGACATTCTCTGAGGCCTCTAGTAAGCTAATACCAAATTAGCCTTATAACATCAAATTTACCAATTTCGAGTGGGCCGACAAAGGAAAAATCCTCACTGGTTTAGAAGATTTATTTTGTACTACGCTGCTTTTGTGGTATTGCGAATAGTTGTGGCAATAATTGTTAACAACGTATCAAATTCTTAATGCAAATAATTTTGACCTGTCAGAATGATTAGTATGTACGGAATCACTGATGTGTGTAAAATATTAAATGATTATTTTATGATTTAAACATTATCTAGTTACCTGTCAGTGCAGTTACAAAGTGCCTTCCATATTGATCACATGTCCCTACTCGTCACTCTTAGTTGTAACTTGTTCTATGTGTGTAATGAAGGGTCGTAGCTACGTGCACATGAAAATGATGAATATACTTCTGACAGTCTTTGACTGCTTGCCTCTTTCAGGTTTCCTGCGCTCTTCCTAAAGGCCTGGTTCATTAGGCAGTTTCTTTACGATCATGTTGTCCGTACTTCTGAAAACATAGCCGAACAATTCCAGTCAATAATACTTTAGTAGTTGTGGCAATTTGATTGTATTGTTTGGCTATGTCGCGTTGTTATTCTTTTGCAATGTGGTCATACTTAGTGACTTTCAGAATACATCCACGGCATAAGCTTTCTCTATTTCGATCTACTGCAGGTTGATTTTATTGTCCTTGTCCCTTAACCATATAAAAGACCGGCCGCATGGCAGCCCTGTATATCTATACCAATTTTATAGGGAATTTACACTAAATTGAGTCCCAGGCTGGCTTAGCTTTTGTCCTATAGTCAGGCGAGGCAGCGCCAACACATAGTCCTAATACAGTAAAAGCAGACTATAAAGACATAAATACCAGCTCAGTGACACTGTCTGGTTTTGCACGCGAGTGAGCTCAGACTCAGCTATCTGTGCTGTATAGTCCGGGCTAACCGTATGTGATGTAACACTGCATTAGGTCTAATGTTCAGCTTGGGCTTCTGCCAAATTTTGAATTTCAAGATTCTACAGCTGTGAAAATTTGAATTGGCCGCGCTGAACAGCTGCTAAAATTTGAAATTCCCGCGCTGGACCGCTGCTAAACTTTGAAAATTGCCGCACTGGACCGCTGCTAAAATTTGAAATTCCCCCAGCTGGACAGCTGCTAAAATTTGAAATTTCCGCGCTGAACAGCTGCTGAAGCTGAAACTCCCCCGCTGAACCGCTGCCAAAATCAAAATTTCCCTGCTGGACAGCCGCTAAATTTTCTAATTTGCTGAATTTTGAAATTTCCGTGCTCAACACATGCCAAAATTAGAATTATTAACATTAAACAGCTGCCAAGACTGTGAAATTCGCAGTGCTGGACAGCAATAGGGAAAATTTGAATATATCACGTTGGACGGCTGCCGAAATTTGAATTACCATTAATAAACATTTGGTGGCGCTATGTCGAAATTTATAGTTTTCGCTTACAATCCCTTTCAATGTGTACAGCAGCGCCGGAATATATCACGGTCTTCCGCGGTCCTCTAGAGCTATGATAGTCTCACCGCCAGTCAACAGGGATGTGAATTTTTTAAAGCCAAACAAAACCCTACAAAAATGGTCAACCTAATAATAAACAAACAGCCTAATGGAAAATGTAACAAAGACCAAAATAGATTTTAACAGCCAGAAAAATATAACAAAACAAATAAAAAATCACTAAAAAATAAAAATTAATCATATTTATAGGCAATATTATCATAAAACGCCCAGTTTACAATAACATAAGTTTAATGCCCATTAAAAAAGCATGTTTTACGTCAGCCTCCTATCCTCACTTTTAGAAGGCGCTTAAAAAAAAATTTTGAAAATCGCGAAATTTTCGTATTTATTTTGCCTGAATTCATGCGCTTTGCTTTTAATTACTATTAATGTTGCTTTTTTGGGCCTAGAGCTAAATATCTTCGATGTAACACAATCTGCGAAACTAAATGTAATAAATATTTTTTCAGTTGCCGTTCTCGGCTATCAAACCCTGAGACATGGCCACTCCCGGCCCGTACGAAACATGCTAGCGTAGGCTTAGCTATTTATTTTATTTATGAAGGGGCCGTGTGGCAAAATCCGGCCCAAGGCGCACACATCGTAAGGGCAAATGATGCATTACAATATATGCCCGTACTATAATTATTAATAACAGTCAGGCGAGATGGCTAAATTTGTCCCATATGTTTTTGTCTAACCATGTGGACTTTATGTAGAGTTCTCTGTAACCTCAGGACAAAATTGATAGCCAGCCTTCACTGTCCCAATGTCCCATACAGTCACGCTTCAGTTGCAGGACTTTGGCTTTAGGCTTTTGAATCATTACCGAGAACGCAGATTGTATTTTACGTCTGGCGTTGAAAGTTCTAGATCTATATGAGCCTGATTCTTTGATTTTTCGATGTGAAGCTGGTGCCGCGAGATATTGGCTGCGAAACACTAGTACCAGTGTAGGCCAGGTTTGGTAAAAAACCCTTAAAACTTTTTTTGCCCACTTTGACCAGGAAGATGAGGACAAACTAGAGAACAAGGAGCACTCAAGTTATCTTAACTGCCCCATTTGTTAGACAGACACATCTGGTAACGCCCCCGTACATTCTGGGGCTCATATTATCTTTACATCCCGGTAGTTATATCGTTAGTCAACAGTAAAGCTTATTTCAGAGGTTTCATCAACACGACTAGGTTTCATAATGCAGAGCCCATATTAAAGCTAAATCTTTGAATCAGTCTACCGAGAACGCCATATATTGTATTTTACGTCGTATCGATTTTACATTCGTCGTACCGAAAAATTTATCAATCCTAACCTGATCTTGTTGATACGGCTCGTTATGAAGGCCGCTGACGGTTCGAAGATGCTGCCCAGGCAGTAAGATAGAATAAGCTCTGCTACGGAATCTTTGAGGTAAATTTATCTTCATGCCTATCGACGCAGCAGTTAATTAATGTGGTATTTTAGGGCCGATGATCAGTCCGATGCGTTTTCCGAACATCGGCTTGGTTGATCATTGTTTCAAGTAATCGGTCAAATCTGTTCTTAACATTGGAGAAGCTAAACAATTTCGGAATTCCAATAGCTATTTTGATACTCCAGTAGAACAGACGTAAATTGTTTTGTGAAAATATTAGAGCTTTAACTTGCCCCTACCTCGGGATTTCCGCCTATGGTTTACGGATCGTTAATGGGCGGAGCAGTGAGTGCTATGTTGTCAGTATAGGCAGCATCGGTAAATGACAGACCGTTTTGTTCGGAACACAGCACCACTGCTGTCAGGTCATTACGGTTTCATTGGCGAAATTGAAGTGGATGGGTCCGAAATCGTCGTAATCTTATATCAGATTTCACTTCAAACGTTCTGATAGTGTGTCGTTTAACCGTACAAGCAGTACTTACAGGATTCATTCCTTGAGGCTCGGACGCTCTTCGGTGCGAAGCACCGGCCACACTCTAATCCGCTGCTGTTCTTGTTTGTATTGTGCACGACAATACTTTAATCTGTTGTAGATGTATCTTCTGTTCCAGGATTTTGAAGGCAATATTCAAGAGAGATATGTTGTGACAGTTGGAGCTGATGGATTTGTCGTCCTTGTGGAAATGGGTGGACAATTATCACTGTACAGCACTCTGGAACGACCCTTTTATTCCAGACGTCCCTAACTGTTTCCCATAACTGGTCAGTCAGGTGGCTTGAAATTTTGTAACTTCACAGAAGTATCCCTTCCTCACCAGAGGCTTTGCCGTTAACAAGAGCTCTGATCGCCTTGACCATTTCGTCCGTGTCGGCCTCGGACAGCCGGCAGAGCACACATGAAACTCTTCAAGTTCGCATCATCGTCAGCTAGTATGTCCCTTATTTAGTGGGCGCGGATTTATTCGTATTTGGCTTGGGCGAGATCAGTCAGAACAAAGCAGTGACATCAACGACGGCGTTCAGACGCATTTAATGTCGGATGTGTGAAAAACAGTTTCGCTAAAAGTCAGTTTTGTCGGAGGATTTTTAGCCGATGAGGATGTGAAATAGTGGTGACACGGACCGATGTTTGATCAATATACTACCTGAAACAGAGCAAATCCTTTGTCGTTGACGTTTGTACGAATTTTCAACATTGCAAGGGGAGGCGACGTTGTCGAAAAACCAGCTAAACAGTGAACACACGGTCCGGTCATGAGAGTGCGGTTAAAAAATTCATCCCCGCCATTTCACACCGGATAGTAAGATGTTGTTCGACAACAGTCGTTACCTAATTGTCGCAAAATCGACGATCATAACGCTTGTTCGCACTGTTCGAATCTTTAAGAACGAAAGACTGTTAAAAATAAATCCATGAGACGTTGGAATGTTTGAGCAGCGCGGTGAGATCCGAAAAAATTCGTTGAAATAAAAATAGTCCAAATGGGGTTTTTGCGACGGTGTTTGGGTGATCGACCTTGGCGTCGGGGATTTCTATGTAAACGCACACAAGGTCTAACTTAGCGACTATAGCCACATCATTCAAAAGAGTTGCATCTTTGAGATTTGGTGTCGATTACCTATCAGGAATTCTATTACTCTGCAACTTTGTGTAGCCACCGGTACGGCGCAATTGTGATGATGGGTTGATTTAGGGTCATATGCAGAAGAGATGCGTATTGTACCTTCTTATTAAGTGCCATTATGTGACGATATTGTGTTGTTTACCGTGAATACGCGATTTACAACCACTGGTTTTCAACTCACTCGGCGATGTGGACAATCGTATTACGGAAGATCGTTTAGGACAATTTGATGTGGAATATTATGGAACACATGCGCGAAGGCTTTGACCGGAATAAAATGTTGTGTAATTGTTGGAATAGTTTCTGACCAGCGTCGCGTTGACCAGGTATTCAGATTTGATATGACGGGTTAGTTATAGCAGAAATTTCCGATGAAGACAGGTCAGACGTCGAATCATTACTCTGTTCGTTTCTAGAATAAGTCGTTCATTGAAATTGAAATAGACTACTGCAAACCTTTATCGGTGCAGAAAGACTCGGCTCAGAATAGCGTAATTAAAAGCGCTGAAAAACGTCGACGACAATTATTCATCGGAAAATGTTTAAAAACCCGTTTTAGATGGAACGGCAATTCGAAAGTGCCCCCCATAACTGAGTTTCGTGACATTGACAGAGGATGACAGAATGAAGCGATTTTCAATAGGAATGCAATTCGAGGCCTGAATGGGTTGAAGAATGACAATGAACTGGTACAGTCAGCAACAAAATCTCATGCGGGGCTCGCATTAATGAGTACTGAGGTGATAATCTTGCCACTTAGTACGCCAGGAGTTTGGTGCTATTTGTATTTTGCAACCAACTGGCGTTGAGTTTGACCGGGAAGTT
>JASANE010011660.1:0-42633 GCA_030248225.1 Trileptium ribeirensis
GTACGTCTTGGTTCAGGTACATCTGCTAAGAGCATGCTCCACTCATCATCAGCTCGTGCTAACTTCTAGCAACACAAAGTACCTAAAAATAAACGTTCCATACTAGATATTTTGAGCGAGTCGTTGGACTTCAAAAATTTTGGGGTCATACGTTCGAGCTGCTTTATTGTAATGAATGTTTCTATAGTTCTGCGCGTTAATATTTGTAAACTACATAGTCTTCAGTGACATATAAATTCGTCGTTTATCAATTCACATCATAGAATACACGACATAGCAATGACTTTATTCACCTTCTCTTAGTGCCATATTAGTCCCATAATGATTTTATATACAATACCACTGCAGTTTGTTAAAGGCGATTTGGATCACCGTTTATTTTCAAGCCCATGCGTCCATCTCGTTTGCTTAACCACTAAAAATCATTAAGATTGCTGTAGCAGTTATTTAGTTTACTCAAAGGTTACGCAGCAGCAGCGCAACAATTGATGATCACTAATACGCAGGGTAAACCCAACGGTAATAAACACATGCTGATGTGATACACACGTAGGTTAGTGCGATATGTAGGTGTAGTACTTAATTTAGCAGCTCTACAGATTCAACAATCAAGTTTAGAATATCCCTTTTTCCAGCTAAATAGATACATAAGATATGGTATATTTTTCAAAAGTATGACTTATGGAGTAATTTGCTAGTCATAATCGCTGCTGCCGAACTGATCACGCCTACAATTACCCCCATAAAAACAGTGAACATAATTTTCACGCCAAGCATGTGTTTATTGGTAAAAGTGAAAAGCACACAAATTCAATTGAATGCACCATATCAATGTAAAAAATGCTTAGATTAGCAAAAGCAGAACATCTAATCCTTTACTTTTTGACTGTGTCTGAGGTGGCTGTGTGGAGGCAAAGCATTTCACACTCACCAAACATTGACGTTTCAAATTTTAAAAGTTGACATTCTATAATTTGTTTGAGATTCAGAATTTTAGATTACACAACAAGATATTGAAAAATTTTTTTTAAATGGTCGATGCGAGGATAATCCTATAGAGTATTTGCTCCTTCGGTCTTGTTGTACTTATCAGGTCCAATATTAAATGGCGGCACGTGCTATGTAACAAGGGAGCCCAGTAATGCCACTTAACCAATGCAAAAGCCGCTATATTTCACATGGTTAGGAGCGAATTTCGATGACGCTGTTCGAAAAACGTTTTTCAAGTTTTTCTAAGTATTATTTTCTCACATTACGTTGCTCCACCACTTAGAACCTCAATATTGCTAAATTCACGTTAATAGGCACCTAGCGAGGATTAACGTCTGTGGATAATCAAGATCGATCATACCGCTAGTGCATATTGATCCTAGATGAACTAAAAAACCTTAGAAATAGCGAAACAGGTTTTCTTTTATGCGTGAATTCACTTTAGGTGCACACACCAAGGTTGTTCTTTTGTTAAATCAGTTCACGATGGTAAAAGCAATAAATGCGAACAAATCACTATTTTGCCTTATGTATGAGTGCACCATTTGTGATGCAGCAACGCGTAAGCGCTGCTGGCAGTCACTATTTTGCGAAGTTAGTATCGCATTTTGCTGATCGTGTAAACGTGAAAACGCGATTAGTAAATAACGTTTTTATCGTATGCTATAATACACAGAAATATTGCTGTCTAATTCAGAATGTAATTTGATGAACTTGGACAAACGTGCGAAATAGATAAATGTGCGCGAACGCAAATTCCACGCATGCAGGATACAATGTTCGCGTTCACAAAATATGCGAATACTAATGGCAAAAATGTGAACGCGAATAAATTCGTGATTTGGACATCAAAAGAGACCTTGGCGTACGGACCTAAGGTTTACTCACCCATTGCGTCAGCAGTGCTGTTCTATTCTAAAATATATATTTGAAACTTTTTTGGAGCCGGGGGGCGTATACGAGGGCAGACAATAGATATTTTTACTTACCTTCACTACAAACAAAAACATATTTTTTCTCATATCTAAAATAGCTAAATAGCTTTGGAGAACGCATTTTTAGTAACTCCAATGAATATTTCTTAAGTAAATTATTCTTAATTTATAAGCATCTAAGCTGTTGTAGTTTCCTGTAAAACACGAAAGAATTTCCAAA
Organism: Trileptium ribeirensis; assembly: GCA_030248225.1. Taxonomy (NCBI): domain Eukaryota; kingdom Metazoa; phylum Nematoda; class Enoplea; order Enoplida; family Thoracostomopsidae; genus Trileptium; species Trileptium ribeirensis. Next base: position 2,146 of record JASANE010011660.1, read on the forward strand.
ATAACGCATGACTAAACTTTTTCAAATATATAATGCCCAAGCATAGTGTTCGTGATGTAAAAATTCTGACCTAAAATTTTTGATCCAACGAATAAATATAAACGACATACTTTAACATTTACATATATAACTGCACCAAATATTAGCATACGTTACAATTTTGCTTCATAAATATGCACCTACATGTTCATAGGAGTAGAAAAAGGATTATACCCTTCGTGAGGTTCAGACCCCCCTCGGAACGTGGGTGATCCCAATGGGTGGTAGCCAGAACCCCTTAGGCTCAGGGCCGCTCCGCCTCCGAAGCACGTGCTATCTACCCTGTGCCTAGACGCTCAGAAATTTTTGGCAAACACAGGCAAAAATCGGATGAAAATGAGCAATAATAATGCGATTTGTTACAAATTAGGGAAAATTGACAAAAATTAAGGAAAAATTGCCATAAATCGAAGGACTGATTTGACCAGCTGTGAGTTTCACAAAACGTCAAAAATTCATTTTCCAATGACGAAGTCCCCCGGCCACCGCCTCAGGGACTGCCTACACCTCCCGCCCCTACCAGCTTCCCAAGAGCCACCCGCTATGCCCCTGTAGGAGTTCGGAGGTCACACATGTATGATTATGCAGTGCATGTTTTTACATGTTTCATATTTTGTGAACAAGCTCATGGTTTCAAGATAAATCTTTGCTTGCGGTTTTCGTCAGGCACCGACTTAGGATGCTGTCTACGATTGCCTTTAGGGGAATAAGCTCTTTTGACACTTCGTTAATAAGCCAATCCCAAGTTCAGACTAAGCTGTGTCGGTGATTTCCAACTGCTTCAGGGATTGCGTTGATTCTGAAAATATTTAAAAGTAGCTCGGCTGAAGGAAAATGAAGATTGGAAGGAATTCGATAGCACAGTCATAATGTTTTTCTTAAATGAAATGAGTCACAACAGTATGAAATACGGGCACTTTATGTTGTTCTCAATCCTCCTGGCTTTTACTTGGCTATAGAAAAAAAACTCTGAGAAAATGGTTCTCACATAATATTGCCATTAACATTTTACAAATCGCCACAAAATATGTCGTAAAATTATGATTAAAAAACTGAAAAAAAGATGAGGCTATGAATAGAACCTATGGCAGAACGATTTTCCAAATGTCCAACCGTTCGGTCACTATTGGACCGGTAAACAGAGTGCAAATTGCTATACATCGTGACTTTGTATCTGTCTTTATTATATGTAGCATGTGTTTTATGTATCTTTATATCTGTCTATATCATACGTTATGCATTTATCTATACATATCGTAGCTGACTTTATGTTTCAAGCTAAAATTTACCAAAACAATGAATGCGTCCAAACATCCGTCGAATGACGTAGTGCAATCTACTCTTAGCCTCGGATAGCAGGTCTGTTGCCGCTTTGAAAGGCGATTTGACGATTACCGCCGAGGCTAAAAATTGGGTCCGTACTAGTTATACAGGGGATGTTTCGCCGGTTAAAATTGAACGTAGATGGGTGATGGTGTATTTCTTGGAACGCATATTGAACCTGGCACGAGGTATTATGTGAAGTCTGAGTAAAAGTCGAGAAAATGTCATAGCCTGACGGCTGTGACAATGACTTTATAACGCAATTGATGCAGCTGAAATCAGTTATAGAAACTACGATTTTTTCATAAGTTCGCTTCATTACAAAATTTATATACACGGTTTTTCACACAGTTAATTAAGAATAATTTAGTCAATTGCGTAAGAATTCATTTCATGCCCACTAGGTGCAAATGGGCCTAACGCACATCGCATTGTGACTCATTGTGTTTATTGGTGTCTTGTCGCATGTTGTACGTTTGCACTTGCGTTTTTATCCGCTCGGCGTTGTGCGCTTTGCTAGGGAACAGTGCAAGAACTCCCAGACAGCTCGGTGGTTTACGACGCAACTTTCACCCGAACGTCCGGGGTTCGATTTTTTACCCTGGCTTGAGTTTTCCAACATTGCATGATACACAGATAATTCCGGCATGAAAGGGTTAAGAGAGCTGATAAATATTAAACAAGAAATTGAAATATACAATTATTGCATGTTAAACACTAATATTGTCACGGTAAATATGTCGAATGCAATATTGTCAGCACGAACGTATTGGCAAAGTAACCGTAACACATTTGCCGTGCTCATGAGGCTGCAACATGCCTATTACATAATTAATAAATGAGTTTTTGTTGAGATAAAAGTAATTCATGGTGTTTAACTACAGCAACAGACCTCTTGGTCTCACGTACGTATTTTTAATTCTTCGTACTGGTTTTAAGCCCACAACATTTAGGGACGAAAGTGAAATGCATGCTATGCCGTTCTCCATATACTACGGCTAAGCCTTAGCCAAAACTAAGGTACCTATGTGAGCCATATACTGAGCGTAAGACTAAGCTTACGCCTACTAGTCCCCGAACATCCATACTAAGCGGTCCCTTTTCCACCGATAAAACGTCGGCCCCTGAAGGTGACATGGGCCCATGTTTTAGTTATACTTGAAAAGGTCCGAGGCGTTCAAAGTCTACTCAAATTAGCTGTCGAGTGTGAAAAGCTTGTTTTTAGCCATACGACTCCCATAACTCGTAAGTGGACTCGGAGATTTCCGCAATTTATATTTATTTTATTTGAAGCATAGTAAAATCGAAAACTGGCTTTCGCTGCTGCAATTATTCCTTGCCAAAATTTTCATCAAAACCGGGATGAATTGGAAATTCTGTCCATAAATTAATGCCATAAATTAAATTTAAGTTTTCACCTCTTAAGACGCGTTGGATCAAAATGAATATTGCTATTGAAAGCTTTGAGTTCGATGTTGAATTTTTTGTTACAGAAGTTGTTTTCGAACTAATGTAACACGAAAAGTGAAAATTTCAAAATTTTAATAAAGTAAGTTTTTTTGCTTGTTGCTTTACACATTTAAATAGAAGACCCTGAAACGCTAATTAGGCAGCAAAAACGGGCACATATTACCGCCGCAATATCTGATTCAGCGACGAGCGAAAATTCTCTTGTACTGTCAGTGTCATGGTTTTAGCCTCAGTATACACCCAAAACTATGAAAAGGCGGGAGCTAGGAGAATATACCTGTGCCGCAAAATCGTATTATCGTTATTCTTCTTTTCTACAAAGCTGTGGATTTAATCAAAAAATTGCTCGAATTAACGAACTTAAATGATCAACGGTTAGTAATCAATATTTCTGTTTTCAGCAAAATAATAAATTTTACCTGTGTTGGCTTCACTAGTCCATGGTTTGTCATATCGTCGGCGTTCGTAATGATGCATTATCAGCAGGAAAACAGCGCATATTAAAGCAGCAAATGCGCTGGATGCCGAAAATATACGCCAAGAAATTCCACTTCCATACGTTTGAACAATCCATCCCGAGGCAAAATTACCAAAACCAACACCTGAAACATGTTTGGCAATTGTTAGCAAAATTTTGTTAAACCCAGCATGTGTATTTAATTTATCCGTAAACTCAATATTAAATGACTACTGCAATTTGGTTCAGCCCAATCCTAAACCATGCGACCCGGAGTTGGCACAAAATATTGCTCCAATATTATTTATTTCTGCTTGAGATTGGGGAACTCGCCATTGTTTGACAGTGCTTTTAGTTTGGATGAGACCAATTATTTATTAAACTTAATTTCCATTTTTTAGAACGATTTGCAGCATAGATATGTTAGGTGAGTATCATGACAATTGGTCGCTTTCGTAGATCCTTTGAGCATCTGACCAACAAAACGCCGATATATCGACGTGACTTTAAGTCGATTCGAAGAGTTTAGTCACTATTACAGTCACAAAATAAAAAAATCATTTAACTGGTTTCAGAATGATGTAAAATACATTTGACATTTTTTGGTATTCTTTTTTCGATTAAAAATGCAATTTCTATCACTAGGCCGTCAGAAAATGCCATCGTACCCCGTAAGCAAAAAAATTAGGTTACATCAAAACATAAAATCCTGCATATAAATCATAGGTGCTCAAAATCCGTGGGCTCAAACGGAGTACACGGTGGTGGTGGAGGTAAGAAGAGAAAGGGCATGGAAAAAGTAGAATGTCGAATTTTTTGAAAGTTCATAATTTTCTGTCATTTAACCCAATTTTCCGCAGTTTTTACGAAAATGCCCTCCAATTTTGCCGATGTTCTCTATATTTTCTGTGTGCTGTCGACCGTGGAAAGTGTAAATGTAGCTTAGGAAAGTGGGGTAATACCATTACGAGATCCCCCTATGATTATATATACAGGATGTGTAACAAATGTAGTTAGCAACTGGTAATGACACAAAAATGTCTTATCTAAATCCAAAGTGCTACAAAAAACGTACCAAGGCCATCATAGGCTGCGCTGAAAACTGCAATCACAGAAGTTTGGCACTTCTCTCGGAACCGACGACGCACCCTACACGCCCATATTTGTTACCCAAACACCAAGAGCAAAGCCCATAAAAATTTCTCCAAACACAGTCAGCCAAATATTCGAAACCACTGACCATACAAGCGATCGGGCCCAATACGCGACGAGTACAAGCAATGCAGAGAGCCCCTCACAACCAATCCAGCGGCTAAGCCGATCATACGAGAAGTACCAGAATGCTGAACTAAGCGACGTAATGACGGCAACAACGCTAACGGACAGCTTGTGACGCATTGAGGACAAACTTTAAATGCCAAACTCATAGTCAAATAGTGTTACCAAAATTAGTTCCAGCGATAAAACAAACGGCGCAAAATGCAATGATTCGTCCGGAACTTGAAATTGCTTTGACACAAATTAAAAACTCCTCCAAAAGACTTCGCTCTGCCGTCGTAAACTTGCGTATTTTTACAATCGTACTGATGATATGACAGGCACTCGATGCCATACTGTTGTTGTTGCAACTGCTGAACGAGTCGAGATGCTGAAATATTAACCAACTTCGAGTGATCATTGTAATCAAATTCGTTGCCACGTGTGGTTTTGTCGAACACCTGAACACGAAGCTTTGTAAATGTTTTAGGAGATCGTAGCGGGGGTAAGTGTAACCTGGTACTGGACGCGCATGGCTCAGGATTAGAAAGGGGACGCAATAATATTACGCTAAGCGATGCCACTACAATACACAATATATAACTTACAAAAGCAGGCCAGTAATTAACGTGGTCGTGTGTGAAATTAGTTGGCAGTACTTTATCTCCATGACCAATTCTGTGGGCTATTGTAATAAAGGCATCGGTAGCATTCGAATTGTTATCGACAACTATCGCTTTTTTTACAGCGTAATCGCTGGCGGGAAATTTTAGAAATATTGCCACCATTAGAGCCAATTTGTTGTACTTTTGATTCAGCCCAGCTTGTTTTCTCCGGCACCAATATATCCATTGCTAAACCAACAACGATCATCTACAGCCATTCCGATGCTCATCGACATGCGTTGCCTGCCATATTTGTGCGTTTTACTATTTCGCACGCAGTGAACTCAGCGTTCGTCCATCCATTATCGTGTAGCTCGGTGACATACCGAAAGATTTGCCGATAACGATGGTGACGAAATTAACGGCAAAATTTTAGTTGATTTAGATGTATTTTATCAGAATTCTGATGTTTAATTGGAATAAATGTAAGCTCCGATTCAGCTCTGATTTTGACTCATTTATAGGTTGCAGGTGCAGCGATCGCTGAGGTGAAAGTGGATGTCCTATTGTTTACTATATTCCAATGAACCAATGTGTTTTGCTTGCTATAATTGCTACTTAATGGCTTCACTAAATTGTCGACATTTTTTCCGATGGAACATTTAGCCAATTATGACGATTGAAGCTCGTGGTGTAAACGGGATTGATTGACGACTGATTTTTGGTTTCCATTTCAGTGAAGTTGTTATTGCGAGTAGTTATAGTGTTTTTTCGTCGGCTATAATAGTAGTTGTTGTTTATTTTCAAACTTTGCTTCGGCAACCTCATCATTCAAAACTACCATCATATTCAGCATCGTATAGTGCAGCGATTGTTTTCATGGCGGAGCGAAACAAGCGAACCAAGCATAGTAAGCCGATACGCAAGTGTCGCTAGCAAATACGTTTATGCCGTTGCGTGGTATTGGCTAGGTGGCCAATGTCGTTGGTGATCATATTAATAAAGGAACAACAACCAAGTATTCAAGAAACGCCCAACAGGTGAAATTGGTTGGAATAAAAATGTGGCAGGAATGGAGCGCATACAGCTACTTAAATATATAATTTGAAGAATTATCACTGCTAACGCAACTGAACACGGCGATTTAATCGTTCAATGCCCGAATTAATTTGTGTGTCGTGCAATTTTTGACAAACATAGTCCGTGCCATGAATCTAATCCCGACCGCAACGTTACAAGGAGAGCGCACACAAGCCACTGTTATAGCAAGAAGCTGTTCCACGGTTCATTTAGGAACTTCTAGCGAATAACAGTGCAAGTGCAAAAATACATAATACCATAAAGTCAATTAACATAACAGTTCGGAACGTGTACTAGTGTCATTTAACGTCAGTAGTTGTTATGAGATGAAAGGAATAGCCGAAACTCTTCTTTTAGATTCATATCGTTATTACGGTAATCCCCAACGTTGAGGAAACGAGAAGGAAATGTGTGTGATATAAGCTATTATGTATGATGCTAATTTTTAATTGCCGCAACAAGCATTGCTTGTTTTGCAATACCTTATGCTAGCTGCAGACTTAAGTCTTTTGTGTGTAATTAAAATATGTTTCAAATATTTTCTCTTCGAATGAACGAAGGGAATAAAAAGCCAAAATCTATCCCATAAATCTGCTATTGCCTATAAACCTTATTTCTTTATTAAAATCCACATCAATTTGAAACTTGTAGGCAGGCCTCTATCATTAATATACGGTTTTATTTTGTGCATTCGTAGCATTCATTAGTTCAGATATTTAAATAAGTTTGAATTTTAGCGATTCTTTAAATAAATAGGTATTCACCGGTATGTTACTCACGATCAGGAGGTGAAACGGTGAATTTTAATTTTTAATTATTGTGTCTCCACTAAATTTAACTGTTAAATTTTCAGTTGTCGATGAACAATTGCTAAAATTGGCATTTTCAGAAATTTTACCTGAAGAAAGATTTTAGGTAATAACTTTTCATCACAAAGACTCTTAAATAATGTTTTAATATCTTCGCCAAAACAAACTAAATAATCTTTTAAAGAGTTACTGATTAAGCACAGAATTAAAAATGTTATAAAATAAATAATACCCAAAATACAATAACACTACAAATTTAACACTTTCAAATTGTTGTCCAAGTCAGGTTTATAAACTAAATAAAATGCATTGATTTGGATAATCCTTCCTAATTTGCTATAAGTTTTCCTCCGTAAAAAAGAAATAGAACATTTTGCTTGGAATCAAGTTATCAGTCAACGCTGAACCAATTATATGTTCTTGAATCAATTTCTATAGCGCACGACATTTCATTGTTATTCGCGTGGTTTGACATTTTTCTTTAGCAAAACACTGTCACTTGTAGATCTTTTTTACGTATCGGTGCGCAGATATTCGATGGTTAATTGTTCAATGTCATTTGTACATTATTCTGGTTTATATATTTCCACTGGGTTATTAATAAACTATGCAATTATGGACGAATTTGTTTTTCTATCGAAACAAAAAAACTGCCTCTCCGATATATAGAACGATATTCGAAAATTGCAGCATAAATTAATGCTTCTATGAATTCGTTTCTGTAAAGCTGTTTATAAGTCTAAGATTAGAAATTTTTGTTGATATCAATTCTTGATATTAACAGCATTGTGATAAATGTTGCTAAAGCATCATCATTAGCAGTTATCCTTTGTTAAATTATTTCAATTAACTAACTATACTGTCTGTAAATAACAGAAATTGTTAAACGTATGCTACATATAAAGTAAAACATGGCAACAGTAGTGCAACATACAACCCTATATTATCTTTTGAAAGGTCTTCATAACAGCAACAGGTCAAATTGCTATATAACTTATTCGGTACGTATAATGTTTGCACCTATGACGGAGGAAACATAACATGGTGTCATAGAGCAAATATTTAAAAGTTAACTGTGACCGGCTAAGCTTGGGCTTAGTCTTAGGCTTAGTTATTTTTTACACGTAGCCTTAAAGAGGCAATACTATATAAGATTATTCGATGCAAAACTCGTATGATACTCTGGCGGAGCAGATCGAACTGGACATGATTATTTATGGTATACATTTAAAACTTATAAATATAATGTATTACTAACCAGCATTAAACAAAAATTAGCACATGTCTAAGAAACGAGTTTTAGCTTTTGAATTTCACTACGCTGCTATCACAAATTCCAAAGTGCGATCAGTCTATCGTTGGCATTCGCATTGGCATAGACAAGGACTACGTTTTGAAGGAGCCTAGTAATTACTAATGGTCATTGTCGGTAGTTAAAGTTACCAACCAGAGATATCAATTGGGGAGGCCTAAGCCCCCCGCCCCCTTGTCGCTCTGACGTCGCGCACTGCTACAAAATATGGATAATAATGCCTATTTGTACAAACTACGGATTTACAGAAAGCATTAAATTATCAAATCAATAGATCATTATTTATAGTTTAATATTTATATTAGACAGCAATCATATCGGATTATGTTAGGCAAATTGGGGAAAAATTTGTCGGGGTTCGTGTAGTGTTCAAAAAATCTCCTTAGAATTTATTTTGGTCTATGCTAAATACACTGATCAATAAACTATACCACCTACGTTCACAGATCTCAACACTCACAGAAGCAGTACCTGTAGATGACGTGGTTGTGATGTGGGTAATATCTTGCGCAGCGTGGATAATGTACAGAAGTTCTAAATATCATAGAACTGATGAGATGTTAAATTTTAGGAATACCTTCCGGAAATATTCCGCACAAGAATATTTAGTTTTAAAAATTGGTACTATAGTAAAATATTGATGACTAATTATTCTTATGCAGAGATTCTAGAGAAATTATCCTAAAAATTTGGAACTGTGATTTACAGTGCGGCAGAAAACGCAAACAAAGCCTTTCAACAATTAAGCAATTTCAGGTGAATGTATTGAAATGCAAACTGATAATATTCTAGTTGTTCGAAACAGTTCTAAGCCAAGCTATAACGAAACGTTTCGTTACAAAAATTCATTGTAAAGCAAAGAATAGAACTTTTCAGGTAGCGTAGGTTAGGTTTCTTTTGGTTTACAGCGTGTTAAGCAAAATATTAAATTATATTAATAATAAAATATACATTAAATAGTAAACGACTTAAATAGGTTTCACATTGCTTTGTATATAATTATGCTTACATAAAACGGTGTGTATTTACATACCGTATCGGCTTGGAAAGTATCAATTCGACCCAACCCGAAAAGGCGTTATCCCGACCCGACGATACTGTAACCGACCCTACCTAATAAGCCCTAATTCATCCTATCAGTAAACTGAAATTATGAATTGTAACCAGGCTTTGTTTGCGTTTTCTGCCTGCACTGTAAATCACAGTTCCAAATTTTTAGGATAATTTCTCAGAATCTCTGCATAAGAATAATTAGTCATCAATATTTGGTACTATAGTACCAATTTTTAAAACTAAATATTCTTGTGCGGAGATTTTGGGAAGGTATTCCTAAAAATTTAACACTCTGATTTAGTTTATGCATTTTAGAACTTTTGTACACTATCCACGCTGCGCAAAGATATTACCCACATCACAACCACGTCATCTACAGGTACTGCTTCTGTGAGTGTTGAGATCTGTGAACGTAGGTGGTATAGTTTATTGATCAGTGTATTTAGCATAGACCAAATAAATTCTAAGGAGATTTTTTGAACACTACACGAACCCCGACAAATTTTTCCCCGATCCGGCCCGAACATAATCCGATATGATTGCTGTCTAATATAAATATTAAACTATAAATAATGATCTATTGATTTGATAATTTAATGCTTTCTGTAAATCCGTAGTTTGTACAAATAGGCATTATTATCCATATTTTGTAGCAGTGTGCGCAATGTCAGAAGCGAAGACAAGGGGGCGGGGGACTTAGGCCTCTCCAATTGATATCTCTGGTTGGTAAGTTAAGCTACTGACAATGACCATTAGTAATTACTAGGCTCCTTCAAAACGTAGTCCTTGTCTATGCCAATGCGAATGCTAATGTAATAGACCTATCGCACTTTGGAATTTGTGATAGCAGCGTAGTGAAATTCAAAAGCTAAAACTCGTTTCTTAGACATGTGCTAATTTTTGTTTAATGTCGTTAGTAATACATTATATTTATAAGTTTTAAATGTATACCATAAATAATCATGTCCAGTTTCCACCGCTCCGCTAGAGTATCATACCAAGTTTTCCCTATCGAATAATCTTATATAGTATTGCCTCTTTAAGGCTACGTGTAAAAAATAACTAAGCCTAAGACTAAGCCCAAGCTTAGCCGGGCTCACAGTTAACTTTTAAATATTTGCTCTATGACACTCATGTCATGTTTTCCTCCTCTGTTATAGGTGCAAACATTATACGATCCGAATAAGTTATATAGCAATTTGACCTGTTGCTGTTATGAAGACCTTTCAAAAGTATAATATAGGGTTGCATGTTGCACTACTGTTGCCATGTTTTACTTTATATGTAGCATACGTTTAACAATTTCTGTTATTTACAGACAGTATAGTTAGTTAATTGAAATAATTAACAAAGGATAACTGCTATGATGATGCTTTAGCAACATTTATCACAATGCTGTTAATATCAAGAATTGATATCAACAAAAGTTTCAATTTTACACTGACAACAGCTTTACAGAAACGAATTCATAGAAGCATTAATTTATGCTGCAATTTTTGATATTGTTCTATATATCGGAGAGGCAGTTTTTTTGTTTCGATAGAGATGACTTGTCCATAATTGCATAGTTTATTAATAACCCAGTGGAAAATATTAAACCAGAATAATGTACAAATGACATTGAACAATTAACCATCGAATATCTGCGCACCGATACGTAAAGAATATATTCAAGTGACAGTGTTTTGCTAAAGAAAAATGTCAAACCATGCGAATAACAATGAAATGTCGTGCGCTATAGAAATTGATTCAAGAACATATAATTGGTTCAGCGTTGACCGCAGTCTTATTCCAAACAAAATGTTCTATTTCTTTTTTTACGGAGGTAAGTTATAGCAAATTAGGAAGGATTATCCAAATCAATGCATTTTATTTAGTTTATAAACCTGACTTGGACAACAATTTGAAAGTGTTAAATTTGTAGTGTTATTGTATTTTGGGTATTATTTATTTTATAACATTTTTAATTCTGTGCTTAATCAGTAACTCTTTAAAAGATTATTTAGTTTGTTTTGGCGAAGATATTAAAACATTATTTAAGAGTCTTTGTGATGAAAAGTTATTACCTAAAAACTCTCAGGTAAAATTTCTGAAAATGCCAATTTTAGCAATTGTTCATCGACAACTGAAAATTTAACAGTTAAATTTAGTGGAGACACAATAATTAAAAATTAAAATTCACCGTTTCACCTCCTGATCGTGAGTAACATACCGGTGAATACCTATTTATTTAGAGAGAATTGTGAAAATTCAAACTTATTTAAATATCTGAACTAATGAATGCTACGAATGCACAAAATAAAACCGTATATTAATGATAGAGGCCTGCCTACAAGTTTCAAATTGATGTGGATTTTAATAAAGAATAAGGTTTATAGGCAATAGCAGATTTATGGGATAGATTTTGGCTTTCTATTCCCTTCGTTCATTCGAAGAGAAAAATATTTGAAACATATTTTAATTACACACAAAAGACTTAAGTCTGCAGCTAGCATAAGGTATTGCAAAACAAGCAAATGCTTGTTGCGGCAATTAAAAAATTAGCATCATACATAATAGCTTATATCACACACATTTCCTTCTCGTTTCGGAATGTTGGGGATTACCGTAATAACGATATGAATCTAAAGAAGAGTTTCGGCTATTCCTTTCATCTCATAACAACTACTGACGTTAAATGACACTAGTACACGTTCCGAACTGTTATGTTAATTGAGTTTATGGTATTATGTATTTTTGCACTCGCACTGTTATTCGCTAGAAGTTCCTAAATGAACCGTGGAACAGCTTCTTGCTATAACAGTGGCTTGTGTGCGCTCCTTGTAACATTACAGTCAGGATTTCATTCATGGCGCCCACAGACTTATGTTTGTCAAAAATTGCACGACACACAAATTAATTCGGGCATTGAACGATTAAATCACCGTGTTCAGTTGCGTTAGCAGTGAGTAATTTATCCAAATTATATATTTAAGGAGTCAGCTGTATCACTCCATTCCTGCCACATTTTTTATCCCAACGCGGATTTTCACCTGTTGACGTTACTTCGATACTTGGTGTTGTTCCTTTTATTAGTGTGATCACCAAACCAGCACTTGGCCACCTAGCCGATACCACACAACGGCATAAACATATTTTGCTAGCGACACTTAGTATAGGCTTACTATGCTTTAGCTCGCTTATTTGGCTTCCGCCACTGAAACAATCACCTGTAGCTCTATACGATGCTGAATATGATGAGGTACAGCTTCGGAGTGATAGAGTTGCCGAAGCAAAGTTTGAAAATCAAACCAACAACTACTATTATAGCCGACGAAAAAACGCTATAACTACTCGCAATAACAACTTCACTGAAATGGAAACCAAAAATCAGTCGTCAATCAATCCCGTTTACACCACGAGCTTCAATCGTCATAATTGGCTAAATGTTCCATCAGAAAACAATGTCGACAATTTAGTGAAGCCATTAAGTAGCAATTATAGCAAGCGAAACCCATTGGTTCATTGGAATATAGTAAACAATAGGACATCCACTTCACCTCAGCGATCGCTGCGCCTGCAACCTATAATTGAGTCAAAATCAGAGCTAAATCGGAGCTTACATTTAGTACAATTAAAACATCAGAATTCTGATAAAATACATTTAAATCAACTAAATTTTTGGCTTTATTTCGTCACCATCGTTATCGGCAATGCTTTCGGTATGTCACCGAGCTACACGATAATGGATGGACGAACGCTGAGTTCACTGCGTGCGAATAGTAAAACGCACAAATATGGCAGGCAACGCATGTGGATGAGCATGGGAATGGCTGTGGCAATGATCGGTGTCGGTTTAGCAATGGATATATTGGTGCCGGAGAAAACAAGCTGGGCTGAATCAAAAGTACAACAGATTGGCTCTAATGGTGGCAATATTTCTAATTCCGCCAGCGATTACGCTGTCAAAAAAGCGATAGTTGTCGATAACAATACGAATGCTACCGATGCCTTTATTACAATAGCCCACAGAATTGGTCATGGAGATAAAGTACTGCCAACTAATTTCACACACGACCACGTTAATTACTGGCCTGCTTTTGTAAGTTATATATTGTGTATTGTAGTGGCATCGCTTAGCGTAATACTGTTGCGTCCCCTTTCTAATCCTGAGCCATGCGCGTCCAGTACCAGGTTACACTTACCCCCGATACGATCTCCTAAAACATTTACAAAGCTTCGTGTTCAGGTGTTCGACAAAACCACACGTGGCAACGAATTTGATTACAATGATCACTCGAAGTTGGTTAATATTTCAGCATCTCGACTCGTTCAGCAGTTGCAACAACAACAGTATGGCATCGAGTGCCTGTCATATCATCAGTACGATTGTAAAAATACGCAAGTTTACGACGGCAGAGCGAAGTCTTTTGGAGGAGTTTTTAATTTGTGTCAAACAATTTCAAGTTCCGGACGAATCATTGCATTTTGCGCCGTTTGTTTTATCGCTGGAACTAATTTTGGTAACGCTGTTTGGCTATCAGTTTGGCATTTAAAGTTTGTCCTCGATGCGTCACAGCTGTCCGTTAGCGTTGTTGCCGTCATTACGTCGCTTAGTTCAGCATTCTGGTACTTCTCGTATGATCGGCTTAGCCGCTGGATTGGTTGTGAGCTCTGTGCATTGCTTGTACTCGTCGCGTATGGGGCCCGATCGCTTGTATGGTCAGTGGTTTCGAATATTTGGCTGACTGTGTTTGGAGAAATTTTTATGGGCTTTGCTCTTGGTGTTTGGGTAACAAATATGGGCGTGTATGGTGCGTCGTCGGTTCCGAGAGAATGCCAAACTTCTGTGATTGCAGTTTTCAGCGCAGCCTATGATGGCCTTGGTACGTTTTTTGTAGCACTTTGGATTTAGATAAGACATTTTTGTGTCATTACCAGTTGCTAACTACATTTGTTACACATCCTGTATATATAATCATAGGGGATCTCGTAATGGTATTACCCCACTTCCCTAAGCTACATTTACGCTTTCCACGGTCGACAGCACACAGAAAATATAGAGAACATCGGCAAAATTGGAGGGCATTTTAGTAAAAACTGCGGAAAATTGGGTTAAATGACAGAAAATTATGAACTTTCAAAAAATTCGACATTCTACTTTCCATGCCCTTTCTCTTCTTACCTCCACCACCACCGTGTACTCCGTTTGAGCCCACGGATTTTGAGCACCTATGATTTATATGGTGGATTTTATGTTTTGATGTAACCTAATTTTTTGCTTACGGGGTACGATGGCATTTTCTGACGGCCTAGTGATAAAAATTGCATTTTTAATCGAAAAAGAATACCAAAAAATGTCAAATGTATTTTACATCATTCTGAAACCAGTTAAATGATTTTTTATTTTGTGACTGTAATAGTGACTAAACTCTTCGAATCGACTTAAAGTCACGTCGATATATCGGCGTTTTGTTGGTCAGATGCTTAAAGGATCTACGAAAGCGACCAATTGTCATGATACTCACCTAACATATCTATGCTGCAAATCGTTATAAAAAATGGAAATTAAGTTTAATAAATAATTGGTCTCATCCAAACTAAAAGCACTGTCAAACAATGGCGAGTTCCCCAATCTCAAGCAGAAATAAATAATATTGGAGCAATATTTTGTGCCAACTCCGGGTCGCGTGGTTTCAGATTCGGCTGAACCGAATTGCAGTAGTCATTTAATATTGAGTTTACGGATAAATTAAATACACATGCTGGGTTTAACAAAATTTTGCTAACAATACCAAACGTGTTTCAGGTGTTGGTTTTGGTAATTTTGCCTCGGGATGGATTGTTCAAACGTATGGAAGTGGAATTTCTTGGCGTATATTTTCGGCATTCAGCGCATTTGCTGCTTTAATATACGCTGTTTTCCTGCTGATAATGCATCATTACGAACGCCGACGATATGACAAACCATGGACTCGTGAAGCCAACACAGGTAAAATTTATTATTTTGCTGAAAACAGAAATATTGATTACTAACCGTTGATCATTTAAGTTCGTTAAAATAAGCAATTTTTTGATTAAATCCACAGCTTTGTAGAAAAGAAGAATAACGATAATACGATTTTGCGGCACAGGTATATTCTCCTAGCTCCCGCCTTTTCATAGTTTTGGGTGTGTATGAGCTAAAGCCGTGACGCTGACAGTCCAAGAGAATTTTCGCTCGTCGCTGAATCAGATATTGCGGCGGTAATATGTGCCCGTTTTTGCTGCCTAATTAGCGTTTCAGGGTCTTCTATTTAAATGTGTAAAGCAACAAGCAAAAAAACTTACATAGTTAAAATTTTGAAATTTTCACTTTTCGTGTTACATTAGTTCGAAAACAACTTCTGTAACAAAAAATGCAACATCGAACTCAAAGCTTTCAATAGCAATATTCATTTTTGATCCAACGCGTCTTAAGAGGTGAAAACTTAAATTTAATTTATGGCATTAATTTATGGACAGAATTTCCAATTCATCCCGGTTTTGATGAAAATTTTGGCAAGGAATAATTGCAGCAGCGAAAGCCAGTTTTCGATTTTACTATGCTTCAAATAAAATAAATATAAATTGCGGAAATCTCCGAGTCCACTTACGAGTTATGGGAGTCGTATGGCTAAAAACAAGCTTTTCACACTCGACAGCTAATTTGAGTAGACTTTGAACGCCTCGGACCTTTTCAAGTATAACTAAAACATGGGCCCATGTCACCTTCAGGGGCCGACGTTTTATCGGTGGAAAAGGGACCGCTTAGTATGGATGTTCGGGGACTAGTAGGCGTAAGCTTAGTCTTACGCTCAGTATATGGCTCACATAGGTACCTTAGTTTTGGCTAAGGCTTAGCCGTAGTATATGGAGAACGGCATAGCATGCATTTCACTTTCGTCCCTAAATGTTGTGGGCTTAAAACCAGTACGAAGAATTAAAAATACGTACGTGAGACCAAGAGGTCTGTTGCTGTAGTTAAACACCATGAATTACTTTTATCTCAACAAAAACTCATTTATTAATTATGTAATAGGCATGTTGCAGCCCATGAGCACGGCAAATGTGTTACGGTTACTTTGCCAATACGTTCGTGCTGACAATATTGCATTCGACATATTTACCGTGACAATATTAGTGTTTAACATGCAATAATTGTATATTTCAATTTCTTGTTTAATATTTATCAGCTCTCTTAACCCTTTCATGCCGGAATTATCTGTGTATCATGCAATGTTTGAAAACTCAAGCCAGGGTCAAAAATCGAACCCGGGACGTTCGGGTGAAAGTTGCGTACGTAAACCACCGAGCTGTCTGGGAGTTCTTGCACTGTTCCCTAAGAAAGCGCACAACGCGAGCGAATAACAACGCAAGTGCAAACGTACAACATGCGACAAACTTAATAAACACAATGAGTCACAATACAATGTGCGTTAGGCCCATTTGCACCTAGTGGGCATGAAATGAATTCTTACGCAATTGACTAATTCTTAATTAACTGTGTGAAAAACCGTGTATATAAATTTTGTAATGAAGCGAACTTATGAAAAAATCGTAGTTTCTATAACTGATTTCAGCTGCATCAATTGCGTTATAAAGTCATTGTCACAGCCGTCAGGCTATGACATTTTCTCGACTTTTACTCAGACTTCACATAATACCTCGTGCCAGGTTAGATATGCGTTAAGAAATACACCATCACCCATCTACGTTCAACCTAACCCGGCGAAACATTTAATGTATAACTAGTACGGACCCAATTTTTAGCCTCGGCGGTAATCGTCAAATCGCCTTTCAAAGCGGCAACAGACCTGCTATCCGAGGCTAAGAGTAGATTGCACTACGTCATTCGACGGATGTTTGGACGCATTCATTGTTTTGGTAAATTTTAGCTTGAAACATAAAGTCAGCTACGATATGTATAGATAAATGCATAACATATGATATAGACAGATATAAAGATACATAAAACACATGCTACATATAATAAAGACAGATACAAAGTCACGATGTATAGCAATTTGCACTCTGTTTACCGGTCCAATAGTGACCGAACGGTTGGACCGTTGGAAAATCGTTCTGCCATAGGTTCTATTCATAGCCTCATCTTTTCAGTTTTTTAATCATAATTTTACGACATATTTTGTGGCGATTTGTAAAAATGTTAATGGCAATATTATGTGAGAACCATTTTCTCAGAGTTTTTTTTCTATAGCCAAGTAAAAGCCAGGAGGATTGAGAACAACATAAAGTGCCCGTATTTCATACTGTTGTGACTCATTTCATTTAAGAAAAACATTATGACTGTGCTATCGAATTCCTTCCAATCTTCATTTTCCTTCAGCCGAGCTACTTTTAAATATTTTCAGAATCAACGCAATCCCTGAAGCAGTTGGAAATCACCGACACAGCTTAGTCTGAACTTGGGATTGGCTTATTAACGAAGTGTCAAAAGAGCTTATTCCCCTAAAGGCAATCGTAGACAGCATCCTAAGTCGGTGCCTGACGAAAACCGCAAGCAAAGATTTATCTTGAAACCATGAGCTTGTTCACAAAATATGAAACATGTAAAAACATGCACTGCATAATCATACATGTGTGACCTCCGAACTCCTACAGGGGCATAGCGGGTGGCTCTTGGGAAGCTGGTAGGGGCGGGAGGTGTAGGCAGTCCCTGAGGCGGTGGCCGGGGGACTTCGTCATTGGAAAATGAATTTTTGACGTTTTGTGAAACTCACAGCTGGTCAAATCAGTCCTTCGATTTATGGCAATTTTTCCTTAATTTTTGTCAATTTTCCCTAATTTGTAACAAATCGCATTATTATTGCTCATTTTCATCCGATTTTTGCCTGTGTTTGCCAAAAATTTCTGAGCGTCTAGGCACAGGGTAGATAGCACGTGCTTCGGAGGCGGAGCGGCCCTGAGCCTAAGGGGTTCTGGCTACCACCCATTGGGATCACCCACGTTCCGAGGGGGGTCTGAACCTCACGAAGGGTATAATCCTTTTTCTACTCCTATGAACATGTAGGTGCATATTTATGAAGCAAAAATATAGACGATGTTAATATTTGGTGCAGTTATATATGTAAATGTTAAAGTATGTCGTTTATATTTATTCGTTGGATCAAAAATTTTAGGTCAGAATTTTTACATCACGAACACTATGCTTGGGCATTATATATTTGAAAAAGTTTAGTCATGCGTTATTTTGGAAATTCTTTCGTGTTTTACAGGAAACTACAACAGCTTAGATGCTTATAAATTAAGAATAATTTACTTAAGAAATATTCATTGGAGTTACTAAAAATGCGTTCTCCAAAGCTATTTAGCTATTTTAGATATGAGAAAAAATATGTTTTTGTTTGTAGTGAAGGTAAGTAAAAATATCTATTGTCTGCCCTCGTATACGCCCCCCGGCTCCAAAAGAGTTTCAAATATATATTTTAGAATAGAACAGCACTGCTGACGCAATGGGTGAGTAAACCTTAGGTCCGTACGCCAAGGCTGTTTTGATGTCCAAATCACGAATTTATTCGCGTTCACATTTTTGCCATTGGTATTCATATTTTTGTGAACGCGAACGTTGTCCCTGCACGTGGAATTTGCGTTCGCGCACATTTATCTATTTCGCACGTTTGTCCAAGTTCATCAAATTACATTCTGAATTAGACAGCAATATTTCTGTGTATTATAGCATACGATAAAAACATTATTTACTAATCGCGTTTTCACTTCTACGCGGTCAGCAAAATGCGATACTAACTCGCAAAATAGTGACCGTGAGCAGCGCATACGCGTTGCTGCATCACAAATGGTGCACTCATACATAAGGCAAAATAGTGATTTGTTCGCATTTATTGCTTTTACCATCGTGAACTGATTTAACAAAAGAACAACCTTGGTGTGTGCACCTAAAGTGAATTCACGCATAAAAGAAAACCTGTTTCGCTATTTCTAAGGTTTTTTAGTTCATCTAGGATCAATATGCACTAGCGGTATGATCGATCTTGATTATCCACAGACGTTAATCCTCGCTAGGTGCCTATTAACGTGAATTTAGCAATATTGAGGTTCTAAGTGGTGGAGCAACGTAATGTGAGAAAATAATACTTAGAAAAACTTGAAAAACGTTTTTCGAACGGCGTCATCGAAATTCGCTCCTAACCATGTGAAATATAGCGGCTTTTGCATTGGTTAAGTGGCATTACTGGGCTCCCTTGTTACATAGCACGTGCCGCCATTTAATATTGGACCTGATAAGTACAACAAGACCGAAGGAGCAAATACTCTATAGGATTATCCTCGCATCGACCATTTAAAAAAAATTTTTCAATATCTTGTTGTGTAATCTAAAATTCTGAATCTCAAACAAATTATAGAATGTCAACTTTTAAAATTTGAAACGTCAATGTTTGGTAGTGTGAAATGCTTTGCCTCCACACAGCCACCTCAGACAGTCAAAAAGTAAAGGATTAGATGTTCTGCTTTTGCTAATCTAAGCATTTTTTACATTGATATGGTGCATTCAATTGAATTTGTGTGCTTTTCACTTTTACCAATAAACACATGCTTGGCGTGAAAATTATGTTCACTGTTTTTATGGGGGTAATTGTAGGCGTGATCAGTTCGGCATAAGATTATCAGCAAATTTACTCCATAAGTCATACTTTTGAAAAATATACCATATCTTATGTATCTATTTAGCTGGAAAAAGGGATATTCTAAACTTGATTGTTGAATCTGTAGAGCTGCTAAATTAAGTACTACACCTACATATCGCACTAACCTACGTGTGTATCACATCAGCATGTGTTTATTACCGTTGGGTTTACCCTGCGTATTAGTGATCATCAATTGTTGCGCTGCTGCTGCGTAACCTTTGAGTAAACTAAATAACTGCTACAGCAATCTTAATGATTTTTAGTGGTTAAGCAAACGAGATGGACGCATGGGCTTGAAAATAAACGGTGATCCAAATCGCCTTTAACAAACTGCAGTGGTATTGTATATAAAATCATTATGGGACTAATATGGCACTAAGAAAAGGTGAATAAAGTCATTGCTATGTCGTTTATTCTATGATGTGAATTGATAAACGACGAATTTATATGTCACTGAAGACTATGTAGGTTTACAAATATTAACGCGCAGAACTATAGAAACATTCATTACAATAAAGCAGCTCGAACGTATGACCCCAAAATTTTTGAAGTCCAACGACTCGCTCAAAATATCTAGTATGGAACGCGTCCCATGTCATCTTCAGGGACAGCCCTTTATGTCGTTATAAAAATGAACAGCTTAGAGCTGGAGTTAGTGAGGCGGTAGTCACACGGCAGGCTTGGGCTTAGTCTAAGCCTTATATAAAATGTGAATCTGGTGTGAAGTTGTAGTGTTAGTTCTTATATCGAGAACAGCATAAAATGCATTTGATATCCGCCGCAAACAGTTACATTGACTGTGAGTGCAATAGTAGCAACCGTATTTACATTTCGTGCGCAATGACAGCTACTATCATAATCCTGCTATAGCACGATTTACCAAGTTGACCCCAATTTTAATTTATGTGTGATTTCTAAATTTACTGCTAAATCTCTAGCTTATTAATTAAACAATAAAACTATATTCTAGCAAGCTATGCAAATATCAGATCAAGATGCGCTTACGTACTAAGCGCAATTGTAACCACATCTATATTTTTGCGCACTGATAGCAAGTATAACAATCTTCCTATTAACTTGTTCGAGAGAACAGTTTACTTTTACTATTTTAGAGTTTAGGCACAATACAACTTTACCATAATTTCGCGCTATCTTTGTGTACTTTCAAGCCACGCAGGCATCATATTAAGATGCATTTATATAGTAAGTGCAATGGTAGCAACCATATCTACATTCCGTGCGCTATGATAGCAACAATAATAATCATGCAATTGATTCTTTCTAGAGGCTAGTTCATACATGCTCAGAATGGGGTGAGATGGGTTATTATCTGGGAGCCCCCTCTTCGCGCCGAATGCGTACTGATAATATTGACAAAAATACGCAAAAATTGGAGCGAAAATCGGGAGATAATTAGCAAATAATCGACTGATACTCCCTGGGACTTTCGGGCCTCATGCATGTACAGGCTAGTTTATATCAACATAAGTTTATGTGTGATAGTTAACTTAATTGTTGAATCTCTTTTTACAACTGCTAAATTAGCCATTCACATACAACTGCTAAATTAGCCATTCACATACAACTACTAAGTTAGCTATTCACATACAACTGCTAAATTAGCCATTCACATACAAGTGCTAAATTAGCCATTCACATACAACTGCTAAATTAGCCATTCACATACAACTGCTAAATTAGCCATTCACATACAACTGCTAAATTAGCCATTCACATACAACTGCTAAATTAGCCATTCACATACAACTGCTAAATTAGCCATTCACATACAACTGCTAAATTAGCCATTCACATACAACTGCTAAATTAGCCATTCACATACAACTGCTAAATTAGCCATTCACATACAACTGCTAAATTAGCCATTCACATACAACTGCTAAATTAGCCATTCACATACAACTGCTAAATTAGCCATTCACATACAACTGCTAAATTAGCCATTCACATACAACTGCTAAATTAGCCATTCACATACAACTGCTAATTTAGCCATTCACATCGATATATTGCTACCGAGAGTCGATAAAAATAGACTCTGCTGAATAGTGGACACTCCTCAGCTTTCTTTTGTTACTATCTGCGGTACGTTGCGGTTCTTTTCGGTGTTTGCCCCGACCAACTTTATGACCCGCCAAGTGGGTCATAAACATGACCCACCCCACCATGTTCTTGAAATTCCTAACTGTACCCTCGCCCGGTTCCTGGGCCGCCATATGCCTACACGCACGATGTTCTTATAACCACCGCTGCTATGCCCCCGCCACGTTCTTGGAATATTGATATATATCCCCACTAGGTTCTTGAACCACGGAATCTATACCCCAACCAGGTTCTTGAACCTCTAAAAATCATACTCCCACCAAGTTCCTGGTGAGGGTCGAAGATTTTTAAAATTATATATTTAAGGTTCAAATTTTCTTAAAAATGTTGTAACCCGGCAAGAACCTGGTTGGAGTATCAATTAGTGGTTCAAAAACCTGGTGGAGGAATAAATTGGGGGTTAAACAACCAAGTAGGGGTATAGATTCAACCTGGTGTGGATACAAATTAATAGTCCAAAAACGTGGTGCGGGTATAACAGTGGTTACAACAACATAGTGCGGGTAGAAATTCCGCTGCCCAAGAACCGGGCGGGGGTAGATGTCGGTGTTCCAAGAACATGGCGAGGATGGTTTATGTTTATGATCAACATTATGGGTCATAACCCTCGTAAGACCTCGTAGACTAAAAACGACTGCGACGTACAGCGGCCTGTAACAGGGCGAAGCTGAAGAGTCGACTATAATCGACAATTTGCTGCTAGCAAGCACTCGGACGTATCACATTAAAACGTTTGCTTAGTGAAAGCAGTGGTGGCAGCAACTATACATTTCCCGCGCAGTGATAGCAGCTAGGTAATCTTTTTATTAATACGTTAGAGGCCAGTAAGACCGAACTTAGGTGTATGTCCGATACATACCTTAACCGTTCAATGTCCATAGCTGCTAGATTAGACTTTATTTCTATACGCTATTGAACTATGCTTATGCTGCAATCAATTTAGAATATTTTTACGTCATATATGCTGATACCATGAGGTCTCAGGGGTAGCCGTGATCGGCGGGGTGACGTCATCTCAGGGGGAATAGATGCCCTTGGGAGTAGGTTTTCCATGGTGGTGCCAAAAAACACCCGCTTCCCTAGCACCTCTTTCAGTTTTGGAAATTTTAACACTATTTTTTGCCAATTTCTGCCAACATTTTCTGCGCCTCTTCGGCGCGGTGGGAGTAGGGTGCTACCCTCAAAGGGTTGTGAACCAGGGTATCGACGGTTGTGCGTTAGGCATGTATTCTTTATGTAGTGAGTGCAGTGGTAGCAGCGACCATATCTACATTTGGTTCGAAATAATCGCACCAATGCACCCTTGTTATAATAGGGTGCTACCCTCAAAGGGTTGTGAACCAGGGTATCGACGGTTGTGCGTTCGGCATGTATTCTTTATGTAGTGAGTGCAGTGGTAGCAGCGACCATATCTACATTCGGTTCGAAATAATCGCACCAAATATAGCCTTGCTATAATATACGTCCTGGAGGCAGTTTAGCTCAAGTTTAGTTTATGTGTACTAGCAATACTTGTTGGTTGAACCTATTTAGCTACTAAATTATAATTTACACCTAAATCCCAGCTACTTCGTTAGAACTGAAGCACTGAGCATCTTACTATAATTGTGGAGCCCATTTAGCTTGACAATTTGTTTTGAAAAGGATGTTATATCAGTTACGTTTCTATTTATATTACAATGTTCATCCAAGTACCCTCATTAGACGTCATCCACGTCAGTAGTCAGTGACTTTGACATGCAGGTAGGCGTATTTTCGTAAACATGTTAATATTCTAACGTGTATAAACACACAATTTGTTACTGTATTGTCTGGCAAAATGTTACTAGTATTAACTTTGTAAGTATTTGCATTTGCAATTCGTTACACTTTAATATTAATACGATCTTTTACAGATACGACACTAAACAACGAAATTTTTGGTTTTTTATATATTATACATTTGTTATAACTCTTAAATATAATAATAACACAGGCCAACTTTAATCTTTTTTCGATAATTCCATGCTATATGTATTGTAAATCTATATTAAAAAGAATGGCTGGTGGTACACTAAGCTATTGGACGCTTTTGGCATTGTGGATGCTAGCCGTAATGGCAGGTAAGCTACAATGAAAATTATAGTTCTTTGAAAGAAGTTCTTTCCTTTGAGTCTGCCCAAGCTAAGCCTAAGGCTTGACCGGAATTAAAATCGAACAGTCCGACAATTATAACATTTATAATTATAATTGAAAGCATGTTCGATAATTATAGGATATCATCATTCTAATTTTCATATCGCTGGTAAACTGTTATATCGGGTATGTCAAAGCATCAACTGTTCCGTACAGCGTAACGTAGTTATTGTTTCAACGAATCAATCAGATATATTCCTTATTAATTTTATACACATTTCCATCTGCAACCACGATTTGGGTTAGAGGGTACAACTGGAGATTACCTCGGCCATAGTTAGTTTCTTCTATACAATCGGCACGCATGGTAAATGTCAAAAATGTTCAATATTTGCGTTGCATGCATCGGACAGCATAAATTGTAGTAGTAAACGATGTTCACTTTTGAGTTTATCCAATAGATAATTAGTTACAAATGTTAATTATTGAAGCTGCTATTGTGCTATAGTTTTAGGGTATAAGAGCTATATCCGCTGGCCAAATACGAATGTTTCTATGTGTACAGGGCAATTTAATGTTTATTGCATGAGCCTACTACTATTTTCAAGAAAAACTGAAAAGTCTGAATGTTATTACCGTCGGGTTAATCCTAGGTAATAACAACCGTTAAGTTGCGTAACCTTTGAGTAAACAAAACAACTAATGCAGCAACCTATGATTATTTGTGTGACTGCGTAAACTAGAAAGACGAATAGACTAGGATATAAAGGGTGATCGAAATCGTCTTATCAAAAGTGTAATGGTCAGGGCCGTCTCAAGCTCATTGTGGCCTGTGGGGTGATGGTTTGATGTGGCCTGTTTACCGAAAACGTTTCAGATACTGGTATGTTCCACTAGCTCACATTCACTAATTCTCTATACTGTGGCACAGAAAACACTTCTGAGGTGATTGGGCCGATAGGTCAAAGAGACTTACGTTTGATACAATGTAAAATGGTTGCCTGCTAGTGCCATGCACTTACGAAACTGTGACATTTTAAAGGATTTATGGCCTGGAGTTACAGTTTCATAGCAATTCTTGGGTGGTCGCTATCCATGAATGGCCTGACTTAGATAAAAATTTAAGCCTTTGTTAGAAAATTGGCATTAAAACTAATGCAGTCGCCCAAAAATGGCCTGTCCCCAAAGGTGGCCTGTGGGCTATAGCCCAGTTAGCCCTACCCTAGAGCCGGGCCTGGTAATGGTTTTGTAACGGCTTTGCTGGCTCTAAAACGTGAAATTCCGGTATCTAGCTTTCCGCGTCTTATTTCTGCCACGTTGGTCTGGTTTATTGCTGTTAGTTACGTTCTACCTTCTCCAACTTATTAATTTATGGTTGTTTAGTCATTTTTCAATAATTCCTGATATCACAATTTATGCAGCGTTTCAATCCAATTTGGAAAATCCGAATCACAGTTCAAATAGCATTCAATGCAATGCAAAACTAGGTTATTAAAGCGTGGCTGAGTGGTCTAGCGCGCTGTAACGTCCTATCAGTATAAACATGGTGACATGTCTCCCGCCGGCGACTGAATTTTTACATGTGGAGCCTCTTTTGTTCCAAGCAAATATATGTAGCTCTTATCATATATAATCATTGTGGAACTAACATAGCACTAAGAAAAGAGGATTGAAGCCCTTGCCATATCATTTAGTCTATTGATATGAATTGATGAGCGATGAATTTTTTGCCAAAGTCGAAGCTATGTAGGTTCACGAATGTTAAGGAGCAGAACTATAAAAGCATAGGTCACATCATAATGGGCTTAAAGGTTAACATATGACCCTAAAATTGTAGAAACATAACGGTCCGTGCGAAGCATCTAGTTTAATGTTTATTGATAGCCTCGTGCTAAATGGATGTTTAGACAAATACCTAAAAAATTGTATAGCACTAAAATATTCATATATAAAACCGAAATAAATTATTTTTTCGACATATGTATACTGTTATACACCACATCGAGAGCTGGTAGCAATATTCATAAATAAAACCGAAATAAATGATTTTTTCGACATATGTATACTGTTATACACCACATCGAGAGCTGGTAGCAATATTCATAAATAAAACCGAAATAAATGATTTTTTCGACATATGTATACTGTTATACACTACATCGAGAGCTGGTAGCAATATTCATAAATAAAACCGAAATAAATGATTTTTTCGACATATGTATACTTTTATACACCACATCGAGAGCTGGTAGCAATATTCATAAATAAAACCGAAATAAATGATTTTTTCGACATATGTATACTGTTATACACTACATCGAGAGCTGGTAGCAATATTCATAAATAAAACCGAAATAAATGATTTTTTCGACATATGTATACTGTTATACACTAGATCGAGAGCTGGTAGCAATATTCATAAATAAAACCGAAATAAATGATTTTTTCGACATATGTATACCGTTATACACCACATCGAGAGCTGGTATCAATATTCATAAATAAAACCGAAATAAATGATTTTTTCGACATATGTATACTGTTATACACCACATCGAGAGCTGGTAGCAATATTCATAAATAAAATCGAAATAAATGATTTTTTCGACATATGTATACTGTTATACACCACATCGAGAGCTGGTAGCAATATTCATAAATAAAACCGAAATAAATGATTTTTTCGACATATGTATACCGTTATACACCACATCGAGAGCTGGTATCAATATTCATAAATAAAACCGAAATAAATGATTTTTTCGACATATGTATACTGTTATACACCACATCGAGAGCTGGTAGCAATATTCATAAATAAAACCGAAATAAATGATTTTTTCGACATATGTATACTGTTATACACCACATCGAGAGCTGGTAGCAATATTCATAAATAAAACCGAAATAAATGATTTTTTCGACATATGTATACTTTTATACACCACATCGAGAGCTGGTAGCAATGGTGTTAAGACCGCTCGAGGTCTATGGTTAAAGAGCTATGTGTAAAACGAGTTATGGGCGATAATTTGTGGAATCGTTGAGTTCAGCAGCGAATACATGGAGTTGATTTTGATGCTATTCTAACGTAAAATTGGTTCGAATTATCTTCTTCATCATCCTAGCTACTATCTCGTTGGTGTAGCGTCGGCATATCAAAGCTTGGCTGTTTGGTTAACCCGTAATGACAGGGCCTTGCAGTCCTTCATGATGGTGACTGTCCAACGTGTTTGGAGTCTGCCTCTGCGTCGTGTTCCTTCTACCACCATTATTATTTGATCGTGTAGTAATTTTATTCAAAAGTGCAGGACGGACATGGGCAAATCATCGAAATGGTTCTTCACCTAGCTTGCTCTGATTCGTTGTCTGATCTCTTCGCTTCTGATTCGGTTATGCCGTGTTTTCCATAGGGTCAACCGCCGCATTTTATTTTCGTTGTGTGAGACTGTTGCTCAACTTTGGCTCCGTAAACAGAAACATTACGGTACACGTTGGGTTTGAGCTTCTGTGGTATTCGACGATCACATAACACTCCGCTAACCAAGTACCATATCCGCCTGCACATATTGTTCTGATCTACAGTCTTTTTGCAATACAGCACCCATATCTAAACCGGTCAGCGGTAGGCAGTTGTTGTACCTCGACAAGGATGCTGTGTTGCACTGCAGCAGACGTTGGCAGTTATTTAATCTTTTTGATATTTAGCCGGAAACCATATTGTTCTTGTTTTTCTCACCAGACCTGCACCTGCGGCTGCAGCACATCTTGGCCAGTTGAAACTACCATAACGTCGTCGGCATATGGCATGATCATTGGTCCCTGTAGCTCCATGGTGATTGTGTCCAGCATAGTGATGAAAAGAGGAGGTGATAGGACTGAGTTGTGATAGAAACCAATTTCATTAGGAAAGCTTTTTGAGACGCCAGCAGACTCGGCTACTGGTGTTGTTGTATAAACGCTATGCAAGTCGGACGAGGTATTCATGGACGTCACGCTTACGAATTAATTATCATATCAGACTGTGCG
This sequence comes from Trileptium ribeirensis, assembly GCA_030248225.1. Classification (NCBI taxonomy): domain Eukaryota; kingdom Metazoa; phylum Nematoda; class Enoplea; order Enoplida; family Thoracostomopsidae; genus Trileptium; species Trileptium ribeirensis. The sequence goes on from JASANE010011660.1 coordinate 30,483, forward strand.
GGACGCTATCAAATGCTTTTTACAGATCCAGAAAAGGAAGATAGAACTGCTGTTGGTTTTTGCGGTACTACTCTACCAGCTGGCGTGCAGCAACTAGATGCTACGCTGTGACCGATGGGTCGAAACCATCAATTTAGTTCAAAGATAGTAAAAAAATAGATGGGCCTAGCTAAGCAATTCGTGCTTCAAATAAAAATTTTTTAACATTTTAAATAACACAGTCGTTAAATTTAGATTTTGTATAGCACTCGCAATCAAATGACCCCATTAATAGGAGACTATCGTAGACTTGTAGCCATTATCACTAAGGTCTAAGTTTGGCCAATTTCGTATACGTAATTATGGTACTACTGGCAAACACTTCAAACTAACGCAGCAGCAGCGAGCAAATTGTTGTTTGATGTGACGTTAGTATTGTCAACCCATCGGTTAAATTTCCAGCTGTTAACGAAACCACACCGGTTCGCACTCAACTCTATTTGCTGCAAGCTGGCATCACGTATCCACTGAAACATCTTCTGGACGCTTGCTTGCGCAGTCAGATGGGTCACCTTTGTTTCTACAGATGGGCATTTTTGATGGTTGTCTAATTTGCAGGTGTCTGCCCTTTTGTAATGATCCTGTGGAACAAGGTGCTCAGCCACAGAAATTGTTTGCTAGGCCAACATGCGGCATGTAATTTCTGCAAGTGTCAGAGTGCAAGTGGAAGATCGTCGAGGCCACGGGCTTTGCGTTCTTCATTTTTCGGACTGCGTGTACCACTTCTTCCAGCCTGACGTCTTGCACCGGACGTTAAAATGTCCTGTTCCGGATGTTACAATATATATATATTGCTGTATAATTAGTATGTCTACGGTGCGTAGTAAAACCGCTGAACGAACGAACTTAAGGGAAAATCAGTTGTCAGAGTTTAAATTATATTTTGGGCGATTTTCAGTAGTTAAATTTATGTACATTTTTTATTACAATTTACAACGTGCTACGACGACTGTTCCGTTATCGTTTAAGATATTGCATTCAAACATATAATAATAGTGCGTACTTTACTCCGATTTTGTTTTTAAAAATAAGGAGAATTACCACTCTTGTTTTACACTTAAATTGTTTTATAGTTTTAAAGTCAGTGTGGGCAACTCCGGAACCGGTGGAAAAATTTGACTCAAGCCTTCTCATCAAATAATATACACTTAATGTTAATAGTATGCTGCTGGAATGATAGAGAACAAAGCAACTAAAGTTTTGCTTTGGATCTAGCAGTCAATATAATTACTGGTAGGATTATAATCCACTATGAACAGGGCAAAACGTAGGCCAAAAATTCGTCTTAACCAGCATTATACGTTCAAGTAGAGATAAGATGACGCTGTAGCCCAGTTAATGAACTGTTCAGATGTTAGCAGTGTAGAGACCTGCTGAAAACTTGTAAATGATGTCTATTCGACGTCTTTTGGGGTTCTTGGAACAGAAAATACACCACGTTAAAACAAGTTAGTCTGGCTCGAAATCAATACTGACCACTCTATTCTCGCAAACCGGGTATGAAAAACTGAAGGTAATGATTGTAATCTACTGAAAACTTGCAAACCTACTGAAAACTTGTAAACCTACTGAAAACTTATAAATCATGTATACCACCGTTTTTTTGGCGTTCTTGGAACAGCAAAAAAATTCACCACGTTAACGCAAGTTAGTAAGAAATCAATACCGACCACTCTATACTCGTAAACCGAATATGCAAAAACTAAAGTTATTGTTTGTAGTCAAGTTACAGACCTACTGAAAACTTAAAAATTATGTCTATCCAAAGTTTTTGGCGTTTTTGGAACAGCAAATTCGCCACCTTAAAGCAAGTTAGTTTGGTCTGAAATAAATACTGGCTACTCTATGCTCGTAAACCGAATATGAGAAACTGAAGTTAATGATTGTAATCAAGTTACAGACCTACTGAAAACTTGTAAATGATGTGTATCCAACGTTTTTGGCGTTTTTGGAACAGCAAATTCGCCACCTTAAAGCAAGTTAGTTTGGTCTGAAATAAATACTGACTACTCTATGCTCGTAAACCGAATAAGAAAAACTGAAATTAATGATTGTAATCAAGTTACTGACCTACTGAAAACTTGTAAATGATGTCTGTCGACGTTTTTTTGCGTTGTTGGAACAGCAAATACACCATGCTAAAACAAGTTAGTTTGGCTTGAAATCAATACTGACCACTCTATGCTCGTAAACCGAATATGAAAAACTGAAGTTAATGACTGTAATCAAGTTACCGACCTACTGCAAACTTGTAAAATATGTCTAATTAACGTTTTTGGCGTTCTTGGAACAGCAAATACACAACGTTAAAACAAGTTAGTTTGGCTCGAAATCAATACTGACAGCTCTATGCTCGTAAACTGAATATGAAAAACTGAAGTTAATGATTGTAATCAAGTTACAAACTACTAAAAACTTGTAAATCATGTGTATCCAACGTTTTTAGCGTTCTTGGAACAGCAAATTTACCACGATAAAGCAAGTTGGTTTGGTACGAAATCAATACTGACCGCTCTATGTTCGTAAACCGTGATGAAAAACTGAAGTTAATGATTGTAATCAAGTTACAAACTACTAAAAACTTGTAAATCATGTGTACCAAGGTTTTTGGACGTTCTTGTAACAGCGAATTCACCACGTTAAAACAAGTTAGTTTGGTACGAAATCAATACTGACCACTCTATGCTCGTAAACCGAATATTAAAAACTGAAGTTTATGATTGTAGTCAAGTTACAGACCTACTGAAAGCTTGTAAATGATATCTATCCAAAGTTTTTTGGCGTTCTTGGAACAGCAAATTCACCACTTTAAAGCAGTTTGGTTCGAAATAAATACTGGCCACTCTATGCTCGTAAACCGAAAATGAAAAACTGAAGTTAATGGTTGTAGTCAGGTTACAGACCTACTGAAAACTTATAGATGATGTCTATCCAACGTTTTTTCGCGTTCTTGGAACAGGAAATTCAGCACGTTAAAACAAGTAATTTGGCTCGAAATCAATACTGATCACTCTATGCTCGCAAACCGAATATGAAAAACTGAAGTTAATGATTGTAGTCAGGTTACAGACCTGCTGAAAACTTGTAAATGATGTCCATCCAACGTTTTTTCGCGTTCTTGGAACAGGAAATTCACCACGTTAAAACAAGTAATTTGGCTCGAAATCAATACTGATCACTCTATGCTCGTAAACCGTATAAGGAAAACAGAAGAAATGATTATAAAGCACTATAGTCTCAGAACAGAATATTATTTTTGTTTTAGCAGCGTCTGAAGCAGAATCGTGTAAAAATAACGTGCAATGTAATCGACAGCTGCGACGTTCAATTTGCAACAAGCAAACTGGTGATTGCGAATGCAGAGAAAATTATGAACCAAGCACGAGAGGAAAAATTTCACGCTGTGTATTCATACCAATAAGTAAGATAAGAGACTAAGCGCTGTTCGGATTGATGTGTAACAGTGAGTAGGTGACGAATTAGACGTAATTTAACGTTACTCAGCAGCATTTTGTTTCAATATCTTAATTTATGCTACTCAAACAACAGATTTAACAATATTTTATACTTTATATATTTTATAGAATTCCAAACTACTGTGAAAATTGGACATTATTTAAGCTTGTTTGAAAAACAAAAAAGTAAAAAATAAAATTCGAGTACGAATCCTTACGCCTAGCTATTTAATAAAAAAGAGCGAGGCATTGGCCCTAAAAATATGATCCACAAACGAATGAGGGCAGGTACAAACTCTCGCCGTCGTACCTTTAGGTTGCACATATCAAAAAGTAGTAAGAGGCACAACTAAGCACAACTAAAGAAATATTCTATATGTTTGTAACAAATACTAATGTGTCATCATTCCCCTCCATTAAGCTGTGGATTTATTACAAAATGGCGTATCTTTGTGCATTTAGTGCATTAAAGGCCCAAGCGTCAATTGCGAATTAATTGCAATAGTGTGAGAAAAGATGGGATTTAATTTTACCCTCAGATGTTCTGCTCCCTTACCAAAGTGCGAGTTGGGTGCACTGCGAAAAATTTAATCGGCCTCTAGCAAAGCGGGTTGACTTTTCCCCGATACCGGTTAAAGTGCAAGAATTTTTTCTGTTCCTAAGGAGCGCATTATAACCCAGCGTAGACACATTTTTTGGAAATTTTCTTTTTTTTCTTTCTTTAGCTAATTTCTGTCATCGATATTTCTTATAAAAGGTTAGAAAAACTGTCCATTTGTTCATTTATTAGGTCTTTCAGTATTTTAGGTTACAACTTTTGCCAGAGGGATCAGAAATTAATTGGGACGATGCAGTGTGCTATCATAAAGACCTATAACTTGGTTGTACTTTTGTTTGCTAGAGCAACCGTTTTCTAATTAAAGTAAATTTCGTGCAATCTTAAACAAAATGTACCGCAATGACGCGCATTGAACCTGGACCGGCGCCAAGCCACGTAAACCAGCCAAGCAGCCAGTAAGGAAACTTACAAAGCGAGCAAATAACCTTTGTAAGGAAACGTACAAAGCGAGCAAATAACAACGCTCGTACAAACTCACGCAGCACGACAATTTACGCAATGTAAGGCACTACAAGTGGGACCCTTTATATATGAAAGAATTAATTTGATTTTCTTTACCCTTCATTTACATGCACAAATCTTTACCAACAAATATTCGCACATATTATTTTGTCAGTGCCGCCACACGTTGCTACATTAATCGCTGAAATGATATCTGTTCATATTGCTCATATTAGGACTGTCGTCGCTTAGATAAATCATTTCCGCTTGCGGCTGCCTGGCTTTCGCATCACCTTTGTTCGCTATACCATCTCTCGTCTCCAACCAAAAGCACTAGCAGATACCGAGAGGGCTTAGGGACGTTAGACCTACTCTGGGCCATTAAAAATTTGAAAAACAAGGAACTAAAAAGTATTAGAGGCATTTGTTTATTGAGAATAAATTGAGATGCCAGCTCCCCCGTCAAAAATTTATGGATTCGCGGATTCGCCAGTAACCGAAATGGCAGTGAAAACAAACAATCGCGCAATATAAGATGGTTGTTAAAACTATTGTTGTTACTAATATATCAATATTTGTGTATGTGTTTTGTTATTAGGAAAACGTACAAGTTCAACAAGCACAACTACTACAACAACTACAACTACTAGATTGCTTCCAACGAGTCAGACAGATAAACAGTCGTCTGAAGAAGACGAAACCACGTCGACACAACTTCCAGTAACCACGACGACACCGCAACATTTTGTGCGTGTTGTAACCGATGATGGCAAAAGTAAGTGTTCACAGCACCGGTTTTGGTGGGCCATGGCCGTAGTGCGTTGAGTCTGTTTTTGAACGTTATGGAATGAAGTGCAACGTGGCGACGCAGTGTCCATAAACCACGACGGTATATCAACTCAATTGGTGTCTGGACCTAAAAGTTTAACGGAAAGCGCTCATTTTTTTGGAAATGTGATTTTTAAGAAGCCTGCTAGAATCAGGCGTATTCGCAACACCCTGTGGCAGTGACATAATGTTAGCTGATCTTCCAAGCCAAGCTAGAACAAGGATTGAAACCTAATAATAATATCATAATAGATAACGATTATGACACTGACGGGCAATAGTAAAACTTGCTTCATTTTTTGACAATATAATTTTTTTTTATTTTCAGACAGACCACCGTTGGAATTTGCGGAATGTCCGGATCTAATATCTGATACGGGCCAAAACTCGAAATGCAAATACGGAGGTCAATGCGTGAACGACGAAGAAGGACAAAACTTTTGTCTTTGCTACAAATCACAAATCGGCTCCGATTGTTCCCGATCATTCCGCGTTACATCCGATACAACATACGATGGTAGACGGTTTACCATTATTGCTTTGGTTTTATTTATCTATTTTTATTATGTTTATTATTTTGACGTAAATTCTTGGTTTTACGGCGTTAAAGTTCACAGTTAGCTTGAATAACTTGTCGGAAAAAATTTAGGCTGGCGCAGTAGCAATTTGCGTTTAGTTGAAAAGCCAATATTTGAGTTTGCTTAAGCTAACACAGAAGAGCTGTAAAAACATGTTATTATTACTTTCGGGTTTGAAATCAGTCATTTATTGTACAAAGTGCATATTGAAACTCAGTAATTTTTTTAATTGAAATATGAACATGTCCGCATACACGTTATGTTGTAGGCAAGGGTAAGCGTCACGCAATAAGGCCGCGGGACAAAAGTGGACCTCCTCGCAAATGCCATACACGTTATGTTGTAGGCAAGGGTAAGCGTCACGCAATAAGGCCGCGGGACAAAAGTGGACCTCCTCGCAAATGCCATACACGTTATGTTGTAGGCAAGGGTAAGCGTCACGCAATAAGGCCGCGGGACAAAAGTGGACCTCCTCGCAAATGCCATACACGTTATGTTGTAGGCAAGGGTAAGCGTCACGCAATAAGGCCGCGGGACAAAAGTGGACCTCCTCGCAAATGCCATACACGTTATGTTGTAGGCAAGGGTAAGCGTCACGCAATAAGGCCGCGGGACAAAAGTGGACCTCCTCGCAAATGCCATAGTGCACCAAATAAACCACGTGCCTTTAAAATTAGAGTGGCATTACATAAATTCTATTTATTGTTCTTCACTTTAAAAATATTCCTGAATTATACTATCATTCGGGATTTGTAGAAATCCGGACATTGACATATATAACATTGTTTATGTTTGAATAGTGGGCATTGTCGTGCAAGCTCTACAATCACATGGTTACTACACTGTGTACTAAGTTTAGTCTAGACGACATTAGTTGTGTTTTCGTAAGCTGCTGATACGTTTTCTATAGCGTATATTAGTAACAATAGGATTTTTCATTGACAATCGGTTAATTCGTGTAGCTGGTATTTTAAGCCTCAAAAGCAATCCAGTTTGTATCAAAATGATGATTTTTACCCTCATTAACACTGATTCGATCAGCCGTTTTTGAGTTATGAGTGTCACCGAATTTATTTTATTTAAATGTTGGAAGGCTAAATCATCAAGACCATATGTGGGAATATATACATTTATTGAAAAAATAATTTAAATATTTCGGTATCAAAAATTAACAAACTGTTTCTATAATACTGGTCTAAAATGAGATTTTAAAAGCCTCAATTTCAACGAGTAGCCTCGAATTGTACTAAAATTAGCAATGCTTCTACACAATTGGTCATTTTAGGGCTAGCGACGTATAACCTAACAGATCGATTTTGTTATAGCAGAAAGTAAGCAATTAAAAATATATTAAATATTTCGGTATCAAAAATTAACAAATTGTTTCTATAATATTGCTCCAAAAATGAGATTTTAACAGCCTCAATTTCAACGAGTAGCCTCGAATTGTACCAAAATTAGCAATTACTACGATAAATTACTCCTTATGGTTATTTGGGCCCCTCATAACGTTCTAATGATGGCGTAGATTCCAATAAAATGCACCAGTAGATTTCTCTCGCCAAACCGAGTCGAATGATATCCAACATGACCATATTCCGAAGAAAAAATTTTTAGGTTCCCTAGGAGCTCAAAAAATCGAAAAAATTTTTCAAGGATGTGAGTAAAACGAGTATTTTCTGAACCGCCTGATAGAGCTGAATCCATTGATACCAAAATCAGCTCTGAATCTTCAAAATTGACCAAATTCTTGCTGGGGGGCTAAAAGAAAAGACCCGTCAGAGGCACTGTAAAAAGTTGCGCAAAATTTCTTGCCTTACAATGCAACGCAGCATGACATGAAAAAGTGTACTGACTTTGGTTGAAAGGTTTTTAGTCCCATATCTGTTTGCAAAAGCGGAACAGCCGTAGAAGTCATCACATACGCTCCCACACACCCAATAACACATGCGACCCTTGCTATGTAAGAAAAATTAAAAAGCCAATGCTTTCCCAGATTAAATATAAACTAAATGGTAATGGAACTGATTATTTTTATGTTTGTAAGTCTGCTTGTTTATTATTGTTACTTATTCGATCCGTGTTTAGCGACACGCTAAAAATTCACATCAGCGTTTAAAATATGGATGCTGTAAGCCACAAAATTGTAGAACTTGTTTCTGTAATTGCGCCACAGCTACCCGAAAGTCGGAGGTCCGGGATAGGCATTCCTAGATCCTCTAGAGTTTTTTTATACCACCGCTTGGTCATATTTTCGGAAAGGGTTTCGAAAACAGGTTTTCCACATCTCAATGACTATCTTCCAGTATTTAAAGCGGCTAATTTCTTTTGATTATTGGCAAATATTTGTGATGTGTGACTTATTTTTATGCAGGTTTTATGCAGCGTATCTGTTAACAACTACTTACTTCATTTAGTTAGATATTACTCATAACTTCGTTGACACATAAGTAGAAATAGAAATAGTAAAAAATCACATTACTTGGTCCTTGCGCTGGAAGACTAATTTTGCTAGAATCGTTTATACGTTTCCGTATGTAAAACTAACAAGAAAGCTAGACTAATTCCGTCTTTCTGGATACATTAAAGAATTGCTTTTAGTTTTTAAGGGTTGAAAATTCCATGTAAAATTTTTTTTTCAGTATATGTCAATTCTTTTCTGCATATTCAGCTGCTCCCACGATGTTTTATGTTAATTAAACAAGACTTGATTATAAAAATTTGTAGAATAGTATCCACGACGCTTGATCATACTCATATATTTTCCCTTATTCCGATGATGTGGTAGTTTTTTGAACTACTCCCATCCGCCAACGGTCCCACGACAGAAGTACCTTCCATGTTTCTTTGGGGATAGTAACTACCCACCAAGGTCTTTTAGAAGTGGCAACTAACAGGCCGCCAAAAGCCAATGAGCATAGAGCAGGAGTAGCATTAACCGGTGCTCCTAATACTGATCTATGCTCATTGGTTATTAGTAACTTGTTAATTGTTACTCCTCCGATCGAGGAAACCTTAAGGAATAGCCTCCCAAAGATTCTTGAGGGAACCCCTGCAATTGTTGGGAAGGTAGATCGAAAAACGTTCACATCATCGCATGAGGAAAAGTTAATGACTATGACCGAGCGTCACATTCTTCTACAAAATTTCCATAGTAGACTTTTGATATAAATTACAGGTTTCTATATGTGCAAAATTTGCATGATGTTAAGTTATAGTATAATTCTTCGTGCAATGGTAATGAACAGCCTTTCGGATCTCCAAAGACTATTAAAGCAGTGAAAACAGGGCCTTAATATATGAGTAGAAGCGGTACATTATCGCTTTCAAACGAGCATACATTTTATCAGCTGCACGATGCAGTGCTTCCCTGCATCCGTGATAAAAAGGCTGTTTGTTTGTGGCCGACAGCCACAGTTGTATTGAGTGATCGTCAATCGTCTTTTAAATTCTAAGAGCTCAACGAGGTTTCAGCTATATTCGTCTTTAAAACATCATGCTCTGATTTGGCTTACATTATTTTTACAATCCTGGCGACATGTAAGTAAGTAAATCGTTGTGCATACAGTACATATGTTTTCGTTAGTAAACTATTTTGATTAAATTTGATTGATTGATTGATGCATGCAATATACTATTGCAGCAGCTTTGTAAGACGTTTTAGGCTTGTTTTAGTCTAATATGATAGCATACCGGGTACAATAATAATAGCTTGTTACTTTTTGAAATATATCTATTTACATGGAAAACACGAAAAATAAGGCATATTGCTTATCCACGGGACCACATAAGTTGTTCTTTTGTCAAGTCCATTCACGAGCTCAAAATATGTGTTCGTGCTTGAATCGCGATTTTAACGTAGTACCCGACACGATTTGCGATAGAGCAACGCGCAAGCGCTCTTCGCGATGACTTTTTAGCATCACAATGTAGTGACTGAGAACTTTTGAACATGCGATTCAAATAGAGTTTATTATCTTACACAATTACACAGTCACAGACAGTGAACACAGCTATCAAATTTCTGTTTTATTGATAATGTGAATTGTGGCGTTTTAGAATCAAAGCTGCGCTATGTCAAAGATGACGTTTTCTACAGATACACTGGTCGGGGTCGCGATGTAGAGGTCTCTGTTATCGGCCGTCAGGAAGTGGAAAATTGGGACGAATGTCTTACCAAATGCCATCAGTTATCAAGGTATTGTTTTTTATGTTTAGCGTGCAAATGAGTTCGGCTCTGATGATAAAGTACAGTTTCAAAATAATTTCGTATATATTGATCGAAGGACAGCTGTAAATTGTTAATTTTCAAATATACTTCCCAACTATTTCGGATGCTGTAATGTTGCTGCATTTTTGGACTATCATAATGGTAAATAGAAAATTACTTCTAACAAATTGGTTTCTACATAAATTCAAAATTTTTGAGCTCAGACTTCATATATCTTGTTGAAAAACACATAGTTCCAAGCGCTGAAAAAGTAAAATTGTGGCAAATTCAAACATTTTAGATAAAAGGGCTGCTGATTTAAATATTTCAGTCCATCCTCAAGCTTAACTAATACTATATAATTTTGAAATTTTAATAATACTTTAAAATTTATAAATTCGAAATTTTTATGCTTCAGACAGCATATGTTTTGTTGAAGAACACAAAGTTCCAAGCACTAAATAAGTAAAATTGTAGCGAATTTAGACATTTTAGATAAAGAGGCTGTTGATTTAGCTATTTCAGACCATTCTTGAGGTTAGCTAATACTATATAATGATACTAAAATATGAAGGATCATGTCAAGCGATATAACAGTAGGAACTGGAGGATGTGAACTTGACATTAGATCCGTAGAGCAAAATTTTTGTGTTTATTTGCGAACCTAGGCTAAGCTTAGGCTTACTCTTATGTGTTACTTGTGTTCATACATTACTAGATCACATTGTATTAGATATCTAGGATTTATGCGCGTAGTGCCACAATTATAACACATCTATTAACTACGTTTTTGTTACATTTGATGTGTTTTATAGTCAGTCAATGTATTATTGAAATTTATATGATATCACAATTATTGCCAAATATTTTACTACTCATTGATTGAAGGGCATTCTGCTCGCCATGTATCGAACAATTCAGGAACTATTACTACAGTACCAAATCTGAATAGCGTTGTCCGAATCATAGCATTCGTGTTATTCATCACATGAAAACAATAACAATCTAACCTTATGGAATTTAATTAAAATAATTTTAGAATCATTCGTATTCAAAGATAGTATTATTGTAGAATTGTGTAACGGCATGGGTTCGTGGCCACAAAACTTGACTTTACCAAACTAATCAACGACTGAAATGCTGTGTTCCAATAGGCGCGGGATTCCATCCTTATATTCATCAACTCAGCTATCGAATTTAAATCCTATGTCTGAGGACTATAACAGGAAATAATTTTAATATCACAAAGGCTCTATTGGTTCCGGTACTTGTTGCTCTATGTACGAAAATGCTGATTAAATTAGCTCTTTTAGGTGTGAATCAGTCCAGTACGGTAAAATGGATGGAAGGAATGTTTGTGTTTTTGTTGATGTTACATTGCATCCGGATGAAAGGCCGGATCTTTGGCAATGCACGTATCGAAGACCCGGTTGGCGCATTGGCTGCTGCATGAGGTCGAAGCCGACAAATCTCGGACATTTGTTTAGGTCGTCAAAAGTTTGTCGCGGAAAAAGATGAAAATCGATCGCTGAGATGTGATTTGATGATATATAAAATTAAATTGAAAATTTGATATAAATTTAGTAGTTTGGGCGCTTATAACTAAGTATCACGTACTGTATGTCGATTAAGTGAAACATATCAATATAGGCTACGTATCTGGCCCACGTTACCTTTCGGGGCCGGAGGCTATAATGTTAGAAAAGAACAGCTTAATGCCGGTATTCTGGGGTTGATCCCATCAACCCACTACTTAGGTGGTTAGAATATGGCTCATATACTTATCTATGTACTTCGGTCCTATACCATAGCTTGGGCTAAGGCTTAGTCATAGTATGTCGAGAACGACATAGCATGCATTGGTATTACACTTTGCCCTTAATAGTTACTTTGGATGTAGGTATATATGTGTGTATTTATCTGTATAATGTACCCATGTGCTTATCTGTGGCCTGAGACTTACTTTTTTATGGAATCAGAT